>LPNX010792388.1:6252-36837 GCA_001517045.1 Pseudotsuga menziesii | reverse complement strand
ATCCATAGGGGGCTATATCTTAGAAATTTGGGGTCGAATACCACATATGATTTCCCTACATTGAGGGAGATTGAGACAAATGTACTCTCAAAATTGATTATATGCTCATCTTTCAAAATTCTTTCTCAAGCAATTATAAAAAAATAGAAGATAGCTCAAATTTTACATCACTGGATGAGGACGTAGAAGCAGTGGGGTGTGTCTCTTCTCTACTTTTCCCTTTGTCAACCTCCACCCTCGGTTTTATTTTTCTGCACGCCATCATATTGGCCTCTACTTCTAAGGCGTGAGTGAACATGGCCGAGAGGGTGTTTGAATTTCTTTCTCTTAATAACAAAGAAAAATCATTGTCAAATGCATCAACGTAATGAATTTTAGCCGCCCCGGGTGAAGGTTTGATGTCAGCAGGTATCGAGTTGTAGACTCTCATGAATCAGCTTGAAAACTCATGGACCGACTCAAAACCTCCTTTCTTGAGATTGTTGTATTAAGACAGGACCTGCAACGAGATTTGTTTATCGTCCCTTCTTTCTAGAAATATGGTTTGAAAACTAGCAAAACTGCGAATAGACCTAGGTGGAAAATCTTTGTACCACTTCTTGGCTTCCCGAGACAAACTCTGAGCGAACAACTGCATCTTGATATCTTCATCATCCACCTCTTCGAGTTCGATGAAATCATCAAATTTACCCACATGGTATCTTGCTGAGACATTCCCCTCCCCATCGTAGAGTGCAATTATTTGGGCATATTTCAAGGGGAGGTCATGCAAAACTAGAGGTAGGGCTAATGGGGAAAATCTAGCAGCAGCCATCGAGGTCTGTCGATTGGGAGCAAACTGGGGGTTAGGAAAATGGGTGTTCTAAAAAACAGGGGTTGTCTCTTTAGCTTTCGCCGAGGCCTCTAGGCTCTGCCACAAAGAATCAAGCAAATAGGTTCACAGTATACTAGAGATAACCCCAACTTTCCTCTGGTTGGATTTAGATTTAGATTTGGTTAGTATTATTTCAACTCTAACTCCCCATTCGGATTCCGCTATGCCGTACAAATCTTGAGATGATGATGTACCAAACAACGAAAAATCCACTTTCTCTTTATTTCTATTTCTAAGTATTTTTTCTGGATTTTCCACACTTTGCAAAGTTTTGGGATCAGGTTTACCTCTCGTGTGGATCCTTCTGGAAGCTAGGAGACCTAGTGTGATATCGGTCAAAGTGGGTGTGGAGTCGTCAGGACAAATATACAACCTTCTCGTGAATGTAGAAATCTTTGTTTGCCCTCAGAAATATCTTTCCTGAAATCATGCAGTTCTTGTCGTTCCTCCAGGGATAATCTTCAACTCGTCCACAACAACAGCGCCAAATTGTTAGCACTAGAATTGAGCCAAAGGTTGCAGAAGGCCCACTCCTAGGTAAAAGCAAAGCCACTTTCGAAGAGAGAACTGGCCTTCTGCTCTTTTGAGAGGGATCTCTCACCAAATATCAACAATGCCATATATGTAATAGGAATCAAAACATAGAAACAAAACAAAAAACCATTGGTGATGGAGTCAAGAAGTGTAAACAAAACATAGAACCATTGGGTGATGGAGTCAAGAAGTGTAATAGGAATGAACAGAATTTATGCAGGTGATTTCAACACAGAGGCAAGATAGCCATTCAATCACAGTCAAATCATAATTGTCTGGTGGAAAAGAAGAACATGAACATACCATCAACACAGAGCATTGGAAAATGAATTCTATATTAAATTTAGAAGAAAGCTTTGGTGAATATCTGAAACAACAGATGGAGCATAGCATGTATGAATTCCAAACTGTTATACACTTATTTCATACATGAAAGAAAACTATAATGTAAGAGATAAACTGGAAAAACATTCACATGAGAAAGGAAGCAACAGACTATAAAACAAACAACACATGAATCCCAATGTAAAACAATGACCTCAGCTCTGCAACTTTATTAAAATACTCTTGAAAGCATACACTACAAAATTAGATCGGTTCCAACACTTTCTCCTTCCTCAGGAGGTACATATATAGCATTTTGGACTTCCTAGACCGACATCCAGGAATCAAAATTTGTTACAAATGAAGAACATCTTCTAACAAACTCTCAGGTGGCACATCGACCATGATTTACATAAAAAAATAAAAAATAAAATATGGATTGCAGGAGAAAATATGCACGAAAGTCTTCTATGCTTCCATCTGGTGAATGAAAGCTATACAGAGTTCCAGGAGAGGTGACCATTGGAAAGGGCATGCACACAAAGAAAACCTCCCACGTACTATCATTGCCACTTTTATGGATGTGTTTTGAATTTGGCCGACCTGTATTGCTGAATGGATCTCCATAGGTCAGGACCAGGAAGAGTTACAACTGCCATGTCGAATGCTTGCGCTTTGAGCTCCATCATTTCTGGTTACAAAGTCTCAGGGACTTTGGCACAGGTGGCTTTAGAATCAAACAACAATTCAAATTCATTGGCCAGCTTATCAAAAATTATCTTTCCTGACAATTATTGTTGTATGTCTCCAAACTTTCTGTTGTCTAATCGGCATTGAACCAGACGCTCCCAATACTCCTTTTGGGACAATAAAGGACCCTTCTCTTCCCAGAAGAAAGGGATCCCTCTATTTACCAGTGGTTTGAATAACCTGATAACCTCCTTGACTTTGTGCTCAATAATTTCTATTTTGGCTTGTACATTCTCCAACATCCTGTGCTTAGAAATTACATTTCTGTCCCTGGAGACATCAACAACCTTGTTTTGGATACCATACCTATCGAAAAAATTGTTTGACAAGGATCTTAGGAAAGCAACGACATTTTCCATTATTGTTGTTAACCCAAAAATCCCCCACATAGCTCTCTATGGCCTACACCACCCAAGGACACCATCTCACAACACTCATTTCACTCCATAAGACCTTCCATTTGACCCCCACACCTCCAAACGAGCCCAAGGATTAAGAAAAGGGCTAAAAACACCAAAAGAGAGCCCAAAATAGACCCCCAGGAGCTAAATCCCTCAAAAAGGGGCTAAAACCCTGAAAGGGGCTAAAGTTAAGGAGGAAGGGGCTAAAGGCCCAAAAAAGGGGCTAAATCCCTCACCAAGGGCTTAAAACCCTAAAATCCCTTGGAAAAACTATAAAAGGAGGGTGGGGGGTCACTCTCAAAACACTCCTCACTTACCTATTGTTATGCTACCCATGGATTCTTTGAGACCTCTTGCTCTCAAACCACCCACTCTCCCTCTCCTCCATCTCCATCTCATCAAGCCATTGCTTCCCAACCAAGAGAGAGGTTCTCCCATGAGCTAGGGCATGGTGGCCCATTTCCACCTAAGTGAGGTATAATCTCTTTTTATGTTTATCTTATTGTTTTTACTTTCTAACCCTCATCTCTATTTGCAGGTTTTTCATTGACATTGTTTGCAGGTTTTCTCCATTGTAGCTTAGGTTTATTTTGCAGGTTTTGGAGGAGAAACCCTAACCTACTGTGTGCAGAGGGGTTCAACAATGCTCCATCTCCTGTTCTTTATTTTCTGTCATTAGCTATTAGATCCAGTTTACTATTGTAGCCATGTCCTCAAATTATCTTAGTTTCAATTCGCAGCTCTGTTTATTTGCATTTTCATTCCGTTTTTTACTGTTTTCAAAGGGTATGAACCTACCCTTGTGCCCTATAGGAACAAGGGAGCCATTCCTACCCTTGTAGTGAGGAGAAATTCTCACTACAGCTTTGGTGACTCCACTAGGTCTATCCCACAGGATACCTGGACCAAAAATTTCAAATTTTCAAGTTTTTTTTCCATTTTACCCTAGTTTTCATAAATCTTAGGTTAGATCTATTTAAATATGCTTTATTTCCTGTTTTAGTTAGTGTTGAAGCCTCTTCTAGGCCGAGCCAAGTCAGGCTGACCCCGGTACCAGTTACTGTTGGCCAGATCTGACCCTGCATCACCAAAAAACCCCTTTCCGGAGCAGGTCGCTCTTATCGGGGGAAAAGGTGAGACTTGGGTGCACTTAATTGGCCAACAGGAATGCCCAGGGCACACTTAATCCTCAGACATTCATGAATTCAGCCCAAAAGCTCAAGTTGTGACTGTTTTCACATTTTGTGCGACCCTCTCGCTCATTTCTGGAAAAATCTCGCGGTCCCCTCATGGGATTTGGTCTGAAATGTGCGGCCTATCACACAGAAGTTGTATTTAAGTTTAATTAACAGTAATTTTTAGTTTCATAAGACTGTTAGTGTGGCCCAGCTGCCTCTGTCCACCATTGCAAGTCTCTTTTAATTCCAATTTTCATTTTCTACAAATAAATCCATGAACAATGTGTATATGCTAAATCAACCATTAAGGATTAATAAAATGAATTAGTCTAACTAAAAGTAACTTAAAAATAACCATCTTGCTGCCCCCTTCCTCCTCTACCCAGTCATCACCCTCTGGGGTATTCTGGGATACGACGAATGGTAAGCTCGTATAGATCTAGGCACTCCATGGTATTTTTCCCAAACCACTAAAACCAGGTGACCTGGAAGGTAGAGGGGGTAGAGAAGGAGGGATTCTCACGGTGCTAAGTGTCCTCCTTGTTGACCAACCTAGCACTTGGAAGGTGACCTAAGGATCTACGGATGGGCTTAGTCCCATTGTGTTGAGAACCCAGCACCTTCTCTTAGTTGAAGAAGAATATCACTGAGAGGTAGACATTTAGTTAGGCCAACAATTCAGGGCTAATCACCATACTTTCTTACAAATTTCTGTTTATGTTTGCATACAAAATCATGATATGAACTCTACCATGAATTCATAAACCATATTGCAACAACCACATACCAGAACAAACAAGCAAACCAACACACCATACCAAATAATTAACCCAACTTAGTTCATGACGCTGAGTAAGCCTTAAAATTTACCAAATTTACACTAAGTTCAATCAATTCTGCAGTCCTTGAGGACATAAGTCCCTGACTGCTTCAAATATGGGAAGTACTTGGGCTTTGCCCAGAAACTCATTGTGAGGAGTACCATAGGAACCCAAAAGTAGCTGGCCGCTGAGAGGAATTGCCAAGTGAAAAGGGCAACGACCCCTTCTGATTAAGTAGAAACACCTATGAGAAACAAGCCAAGCGCTGTCTTCTGGCAGTCTTGGTGGCTGAGAGACCGCCTTTAGCCAATAGGAAGCCATTGAAATCGGGGTCCAAATCTCATACCCACCAGTTTCATACACCAAAGCGAACACAATTGATCCTCCACGATCTTCCTCACGCCTAAGAGGCAAACCACCACCATTTGGAACACTCAGTCGGCACCGTCGTAGCCATTCTCAGCGATCTCCCACACCATCAGAGGGCCACACAACCTTTGATTCTAATTCAAATCCATATTAGTCTAAACCAGACCTCCACACCGCACCATCAAGCCCCATGGCTAGTGCAAATTCGGATCCATTTTTCGGCCTAACCTTAGCAAGTGGACCCATGTCCACATCACAACCTGTCACCCACAACTTGGCAAGCGGTCCAAGCATAGTCATGCAAACTGTAATTAGCCAATTGCCACCACCCATAGTGACCATCCAAGCTGGCCCAGTGGTAACACACGGGGGTAGTGGCCCCTCCACACACATTGTCCCCCCTACCACATAGGGGGGCAGTGCACCGACCACCCACATTGCCCCTACTACCATACATGGGGGAAATGCCCCTACTACCCATACCATCCCACCCATAACACTTGGGGGCATTGGCCCATCCGCCATGGTGCCACCACAAGCACCCCCAGCCATGCAGATGCATTATGCACCTGCAAACCCCACCCCCATTGTGGCCCCATCCCACATCAACTTGGGGTCAAATCTACCCTTCATGGCTCATCTGAACTTACCTGAATTGGCTAGATTAACGAATGATCCCATCTGCCACCAAGCTTTCTAGCCACCCATGCCAACAAAGCTGACATCAAACATCCCAAAGTTTGAAGGCAAAGTTGGGGAATGTCCCCAAAATCATATAATGAGATTCCATCTATGGTGCTTATCCAATAGCATCGTAGAAGACTCCATTAGGCTGAGGCTGTTCCAATGCACCCTTACAGGTGTTGCAGCCAAATGGTAATTCAACTCCCTAGCCTTCATGTTCCTATAGTATTTCCAACTCCCTGTCAAATATGACAAGGGAGTGGAGATCCTGTTATCTTGTCGCCAAAACACCACCACTCACATCATCGATCATATCCATGAGTGACGGCGGCGTTGTAGCTTGTGCAAGATCCAACTTGATGATAGGATCTTCTTGGATTGGTTCCTCAAGACTTTTCTCCCGCCCATCACAAAGGATGTCGCATCTGAACATCCCCAATCTGAAGAAGAGGCCATACTGAAGGCCCAACAATTTGACCTCATCTATGCCCAGTCGAGATACTTGTGTATTGTCATCCCAGACACTCCCCATCTGAGTACCTCCTATCATGATGCACCGGGGGCATCCCACACAGTGGATGGCATCATAGGGTCAGTCTCCCAACAACCATAGGCTCGACCGACACCACCTGCCACAGCACCACAACCAAGCAACATTGCTAATGTTGCTTATCAAAACCAAGCTTCGAACTATGCTAGAATGATGTCCCAGTCCGGAGCAACAACCTCTTATGCACAACCTATGCCACCACAGCAGGCTCAGGATATGGCTTGGCCAACACAAGAGTATGTGGGGAAAATACCCACATTCATGGCACCACCACACCCACAAATATACTATGCACCACCAGTGCAACAAGTTCAAGCCCCCACCCCCGCTCCACCCACTCCACCTCCATTGGGACAAGTCTTCACACAAAAAAATCATCCCAACCATCCTACCCCCAAGAATCAACAAGGGAAAACTAGAAACAACAGGCCCCACAACCAAGGCAGCAACCAACCGCAGGCAGGTGGTCAGCAACCGAACCCTCCCAATAATGTCGCGGCTTACCAGCCAGCCCAAAACCCCCCACAACAGAATGCACCAAGATGTAATGCACCATTGCACACAAACCAACCATGTACACTCTGTGATGTCTATGGGCATTACACATTTGAGTGTCCCCTCATGGCTCGGGCTAAGTAGGCCATTCAAAATGAGGCCCTACAGGCCACCAATGCCCCCACTCAAGCCCAACCCAACCAGGCACCACAAGGACCTCCTCCCATGGTGCTTCAAAACCCACTACTAGTCCAAGGATTGGTGGAAAATGCTCCCCCTCCCCAGGCCAATCCCAATGCTCTAGGGGAACCACCCACGGTCGAAACAGGTGTTCACCACCTATTGACCATGACCACTGAAGAGGTCAACTTACAGACTAGACGAAATCAGTATGTTACTACCACCGAACCTACCGACTCATCAGCGGCTTCCATGTATAAGACAACCAACATACCTCTCCACTTACCCCTGTTCTTGTGCCCCTCCATACGTAGAATTGCCAATAATGCCACAGCTAGAGCTGTAGTCAGCTATAGCATTGTGGACGATTTGGCCCAAATGCCAATCGCCATGTCTGCTCTTGAGGTACTTAAAATGTGCCCAATGTAGAGGAAAGCCTTACTAGCCGCTATAGGGGTAGTAGACCCCTCCAATTCCAAGCTAATCACATTTGACACAAAGAACGGAGAGCCACGCATGCCCTCCACTATCGCCTTCCAAATCCCAGTATCCATTCAGAACTTGGTTGTGGATTGATGCATAGTGGATAAGGGGGCATCCATGTGCATCATGTCTAACTTGTTTTGGAAAAATCTTGGATCACCGATTCTGCAACCGTCCTCCATGACTTTGTGGGCTTATGATGGACACCCCACTAAAGCCCAAGGAATCCTCCCCCATGTCCCCATCACGTTAGCTGAGAAGATAGTCATGATTGACATCGAGGTTGTCAATGCTCAACTGGATTACAACCTTCTCCTTGGGAGGAGTTACATGTATGTCATGTGAGCCATCACGTCAACTGTCTTCCACCTCATGATGTTCCCCCATGAAGGGAAGATTGTGATGGTTGACCAGCTCACCTACCATGATCCACAAGGGTTAACAGTGCCTGCCAACGTTATCCCTACTATCACCACCACCGAGCTGCAAGGGGCGACTGCAGCTCGATCCCACCATGACGGCTCCTTTCCCATTGGTGTCACCACCACCGACACAAAAGCAAACTGCCGCAGCCGCAACCACAACCTCACCCCCACATGCAACCAGTTGGGAGTTATGTGGGCTCATCTCTGGTCCATACAATTCCCTTCCTCTTTCCCCCACCTAGTGTCATGAGCAAGCCGGTCATGGCCACCTTAAACCTACCCAACTTTGCGTTGGGGATCCCACTGTGGTATCTAGATCCACTAGCTCAACTAGCAATTCCCCAGGTTGTGTTAACCCCGGTGCAACCTATTGTGGATGAGTCTCACCCCCCACCCGGTCTGCATAATCCAACTGCCGCACCCACACCTGCACCACCCCAACCCAAAAGGGCTAGGGGAAAGAACACCAAAGCCACCGCAGAACCCCGACAAGTCCCACCTTGCGTTGTCTATGAACAATAGGGCCATCCAACTCAGAATTTCCCTGAAATCCCAGTGATATGTGTGCATCTGGATGCCATGGATACGAATGAAAACATCCCTGTGGTTGAACTCCCAACCATGCCACTAGTCAAGAACAAGGCATTAAGGACAAACCATGCTTGCGCCATTTGCAGCTTGTATGGACATTACTCCCACCATTGCTAAGACCTGCCCAAATTTTAAATGGCCCTTGCTGACCTCTGTCACCATTCCCTTGAGTCTGAGATCACCTTGATCGAAGAATTTCACCCACCACCACCTCCTTTGTCTGACACCATGTCCATTTACATGATTTCTAGTTCCCTCGACTAGCTCATCCCCATCTCCAATGATGGTCCATCAGACCTGTCACTTCATTGCTTCAATAATGATGAGCAGATCCTTGAAGCTCTGATCACCCTAGAATACACATGGGACGACATGCACCATCACTCATTCTTCCTCCCAAAAGAACTGGTGTCGCAATTCGACTATTTTTTTGTGGAGACCAAAGATTTCATCCATGGGAAGGTTGACTAGTTCAAGAACCCAATCCCAGCACCTGATGCCTTTGAAGAAGGGAACATGGCAAACATTTCACCAACCATTAAAATCGACATCTCAACCAACTCTGAGATCGTTGAAGAAATCATGCCGGGGGCATCCTGCTCCCCGAAAGAGGTCGATGCCTACACCGCCCTCTTCCAAGAATTCCGTGACATATTCGCCTATTCATACACTAAAATGCCTAGCTTAGATCCATCCATCGTGGAACACCACATCGACACATGGCCTGATGTGGCACCCGTTTGCCAAAATCAATGGCCCATCCATCCATCCAAAGTGGCTGTGGTGAAAGTCGAGATAGAGAAGTTGCGCATAGCTGGCTTCATTTATCCCATTGCATACACAACTTAGGTTTCTAATCCTGTCCCCATGAATAAAAAATAGGGTACCATTCACATTTGCACAGACTTTTGTGATCTTAATGGGGCATGTCCCAAAGACAACTTCCCCACCCAGTTCATCGACCAGATCATCGATGCATGCGTCAAACATGAGGCCTTCTCCTTCATGGACGGATTCTCCTGATACAACCAAATCCAAATCCAGAAAAAATACCATTGCAAAACGGCATTCACAACCCCATGGGGCACAATTACCTACCGAGTCATGCCCTTTGGCCTCAAAAATGTTGGAGCCACCTTCCATTGCACCATGAAACACTGCTTCTGCGATCTCGCTCACATCATGTCGGTTTGTTTAGACAACCTCATCGCGCAGTTGCAAAGCCACACACAACACATAGACGACTTACGACAAGTCCTAATGCGATGTCGCCAGTACAGGATCCGCTTGAACCCATTCGAGTGTGTATTCTATGTCCCCATGGGCCATCTCAAGGGATTCATCGTGTCACACAAAGGAATGACCCCTAATCCTGGGAAAGTCCAAACGACTTTCCCCCTAACATCACCCCTTTGAGTGACAACGTTCTAAATTGTATTATAGTCTTTTTGTTTTTTGTTTTACACATTTTTTTCGATTGAGTCTTATGTATCATTTCCTCTCATTGCTTCAGATGGAACACACCTCAGACTGGTATACAATATTCGCAGATGGAGATTGTAGATGGTACCCAAACCTCGCCTCGGCTACATGGGTAATCTATTCCCCACCGCACAAGTTGATCCACATCGATGAAATATGCATGGGCACCACAAACAACAACCAGATAGAGTATGATGGTGTCAATGGCCTCTTGGCCGCCACTCTACAACTAGGAATTCATCATCTAGATGTCTTCTTAGACTCCCAGCTGCTTGTTTCTCAACTGAACAACCGAGTTCGCGATCCCTGCCTCTTTAGAAAGTACCTATGCACTAAACACATGGTCAAAACATTTGAATCCATCACATTCACACATGTTCCCATGAACCTCAATAGTGTCACAAATCAAATGGCTAAAGATATTCTAAATTGGCACATCCATAACAGTATATAGGAAACATACAACCATAACATAATTCATAATCATGTCTAAAATACACACACAATGTAATAATACATCACATAGGAATTTGCATTCCACAACATAATAAAAAGACTCACATAATAAAACAATAAAAGCGCATCCACGTGCGTCAAAAATATATATAGATATAAATCCATAAGTCACATGTCCAAAACATGTCCAATTCAAAAATGAGAAGCCACATATGCTTTCTCAATAGGATATACATAAGCGACACAAAAATCCCTAAGTGCACCAACGCACTAGGAATAGCCCCACAGGGCTACTAATCCAATTTAGACCCATCATCTGACTTGGACTCATCATCTTCCAAAGAAGATGCATCCTCTGCAAGAAGACCACCTCTCACCATCCGATGAAAGTCCTCGCAAGCCACAGCTATATTCCTCATCACGCTCATCAGCTCGAGAGGAAGATTGTGAATAGCAGCAATAAAGTTAGTGCTCAGATGTTGCCAACCAACATCTGACACTCCAATAGTGACCTCCTTTATGTACGGTACCATTCCATCCATATCCCACTGCCATCTATGGGAGCTCCTGGAAGGGGCCACCGCAGTAACCACCGTAGGAGGTACAGCAACAACCGCCTTCGATGCCCAAGTGGCGGGCGAGGACCAACATCTGCACACACAAGCAAGGACACCATCAGTCCATGTACATCAATATGAAAATCACTAACCAACTCAACTATACTATGCACAAAGATAAACATAAAAATATCAAGCATACATACCAGTTGGTCCCCAAGCCTGACCAGGAGGTCGGGGCATCTCAGGATCTCCCTAGAAATCCATACCTGCATACAGGTACTCCTTGATCACCACAGGCAGCTGGAGCCACTACTCCAACAACTCCTCTGTGAAGAAGTGGCCCACTCTACCGCCACCCTCGCAAATCATCATCTGGCACCACCTATACATGCTCGGCTCCCGTGAACCACTGTCTTCCATAGCCCGATGAGGATGAAGTGTAGGTACTTTCTCAAAGAAGAAAGCACATAGGAAGGAGCCAAAGCAAAAGCCAGCACCACTAGTCTTTGACTTGTTCAGCTGATGCCGAACAACCTGCAAGTACATCTGGCCCCATGCATAATATGTGCCACCAATGGCACGCTCCACTAGCTGCAGCTGGCCACCAGAAAGCTTGTGGCTCCCCATGGAACCCAAGATGCACTGCATTAAATTCCCCACTGCCCGTGTGGACAACTCCTCGATGTCACACATCAGGATGTAAGAACCACGCACATACGTCGTAGTGTAATAGTGCCACTCACATAGATCCTCTAATGTCTCCCCCTGAGACAGTACAGGTGCCAAGTCACCAACTACTCCCAATATTGGGAACCCAATAATGAAATACACATCCTCTAGAGTAATCTCAATATGCTGGCCCTGGAAGAGGAACACCCCCTCAGCAACATCCCAAAAACCAATCAGAGTTTGCATCAGCAAACCCAAGCTCCGCATAAGTGGAATCCTCATAAACTTCAGCAACCCACAGTGGGCTAGTGTATCTCTAACACCCCCGTCACGTAATGATGCATCTCTGAATGGCTTGCAATCTCTCTCCCTCCATTTGATCTCCACCATCCTACACAGAAAAAACACTGATGTCAGACATCCCCACCATCAAAAAACCACCCAAAGGAGGCTAGGGCACACTTATCTAAGAAAAAGGAGCACCCAGGGTGCTCATAATGGCCCAACAAGTGCGCCCAGGGCACACCTTTCCCTTCGAAATGAGCAACATGCGCACAAGAAATCCCAAACAGCTCATGGGGAGCCTCTAGGTGGTCAAATTCAGTAAATAAGCCATCAAAATGAAGAGGTTCAGTGAGAGCTTTTACCTACAAGTCACAGCTCGTGAAACCGTTGGTTGGATTAAGAGAAATCAGAAAATGAAGAACTAGGTCCCACCTCTCCAACTCCACAATGAATAGTGACAATGACACTTCACCATGTGGACCCTCCCCTTTTATAGGCCCCATTTGACCTAATTTATTTCGATCGACATAACAACACCATACAGACTCCTTTTGAGACACCGTTCATGCCACTGGTTTTAGAATTCCGCCCTCTATCTAGTTATGAGACCATCATCTCATGTTTAGTAAGTCAATTTCAAGACCATCTCCCACAAGTCACCTCGACTCACGAGCCATGACATGATGATGCAAGTGCCTACAGATCGGTACTCGTATCACACTTCCTCACTGCTACTCATAAAAGCTGTCAGGATGCTGCCCTTTAAGGATTGTACTATACTTTTATTTTTGTATTTATAATTGTATTTTTCACCGCACCTTACGCAGACATCTAGACCATTGTCCACAAAACCCTTTGTTTTTCTACCATGTATTTGACATAGAAGTGTCCTCGGGCCATTGCCCATTTAGGAATGTAATTTTAGCTTTTATTTTGTATTTTTAACACATAGATTGTCTTTTCTTTTTACCGCAACTTACGCGGACCTCTGGACCACTGTCCACAAAATGATTTCTTTTCTTGCATGTATTTGGCATATAAGTGCCCCCAGACATGCACTCACATCGCATGTATTCAATTTCGTCGACCGCCACACACACACATGCTCTCTTGACCTCTGTCCGAGAGCCACCTTAGTTTGCGTGCCTCTACCACACCAAGTCGTAGGCCTCTGCCGCGATATATCCCACGCATGTATTGGTATGTTTGAGAGCCTTCTACTCCATCCATACTGCACAGATGTCCTTTGGACCTCTGTTCACTATCCCAACATGGGGGCATCGCTCGTGCCACCGTAGTTGGTTGACCACATTGGAGTTTCGTTTAAGCTCTTTTTTGACTCCTTAAAACAATGAAAAGATCACCGAGTGCAGCTGCTTCCTTTCCCGCTCACTAAAGTATAGGAAAGGGCATCTACATCGTCTCGTTTACCTCCTTTTGCGGACCATGTAAACCATCTCATGAAAAGGGCCTCCTTGGCACATTTAAGCCAAGACCGTTCCCCTCTGCATACTTTTATGCTTTATTGGGCAAAGGGGCCACACTTTACGAAAAATCTCACCACCGGTTGTCGTTAAGCTCTTTTCGATCCATCTCAACAAGAAAATATTATCGAGCAAACTTGGTTTCGTTCATTCTCGTAAAAGTATTTGAATGACCGTCGAGTCAGTATAGGTTTAACCTTTTCCAGCCTGATTGGATTACCAACAGTAAAGAAGTCTCTCATCCCCTCCAGGATGGGAGAGCTCTCCTATGTATACTTTTATCCTTTTTTGGGCACAGGAGACTAATAATGAAAAAGAGCCCCCACTGGAGTCTTCTTCATGCTTCCAGACTCTCAAAAATTGAAAGCACCATTGAGCACTTACCTTCCACGAGATCATACCACAACGGTGTCCCTAGACACCACCCCACAGAAAACAGTTTGGTAGCATTCCCACATTGGGTCGCCTTTGTTCAGATTACTCTGTAATGTGTCTTCCTTGGATCCCATCAGTATCAAAAGTGTCCACCTCCTCCAAGTATTTCCCATCTGCAGCGACATTCCTGGTATTACAGTTATGATCCCATTCCCATCAGTTAAGTTTCATTTGCTGCTTGGTCCACTATGCTGTCATACTCTGAACAAAGGAAGTTTGAGTCTCCCACTCCCCTGCTGCCCCTGTTCAGTTTTTCCCTTTCCTCCCCCTCCCCCCAATTCAGTGAGTTAGTCCGCAGATTTCTTCACACCTTTCAGTTATCCATCACGCTCCTGGTCAAGGAAACATCATTGCCTTGACTAGGGGCACGTCTCGCTCTGTCGATGTGAACACACATATTCTAGAGGATATACCCAGAGGTCCCTGTACCTTGGTTTCATTAACATCATTGATAAGTTCCTTGGACCACTTGAGAAGAGTCCTTAGTGCCTCTTGGGGTGGTTGTTTCTCATGTGCTCGACTTCAAATCCATAATCGCACCATTGAGATTCATACAAGGTTTGTTTCACACAGCACTTGGTCGAAGACCCCGGATGTCACCTAACTCTAGCACATTGGTGAGTCCACTCGAGGGACCTAAACAGGTTATGTCCCTTGTGATTTCCAGGTTGCGTTGGAGACAGTGATCAGAAGCCCCAGTAGTGCTTCGATATACCTTTATGATTGATACAGCATACTTCTACCACAAAGACTCTGACTCTCAATGAGCGAGTCCATACAGCTATGTACCAGATGCAGCAGATCATCAATCATGAAGATGTAGCATTCCATGAGAATGCCATGGGTCTAATGTACCAGATCAATATTGTATTCAGCCTCACATAGAGGCAACCAGGATTGTAACATTAATTGTATATGATCAGCTTTTGTATTTTAGAGCATATATCAAATGATTCTTTTGACATTGTCATGAGCATAGAAATTCCTGCCTCATCCATATACATGTCACACATTTATTTTATCTCACCCATTGATGGGAACCAAATTAATACAAAACCAAAATCCACCATGCCCCAACCCCAGAAGCACCACCTCTCAACGGCAAATCCTATGATGTCCATCGGCCATACGTTGACCTCCTGCCCTCACACATCAGGAGGCAATTTGTTAACCCAAAAATCCCCCACATAGCTCTCTATGGCCTACACCACCCAAGGACACCATCTCACAACACTCATTTCACTCCATAAGACCTTCCATTTGACCTCTACACCTCCAAAAGAGCCCAAGGATGAAGAAAAGGGCTAAAAATCCCCAAAAAGAGCCCAAACTAGACCCTCGGGAGCTAAAGCCCTAAAAAATGGGCTAAATTTAGGGGAGAAGGGGCTAAATCCCTCGCCAAGGGCTTAAAACCCTAAAATCCCTTGAAAAAACTATAAAGGAGGGTGGGGGGTCACTCTCAAAACACTCCTCACTTGCCTATTGTTATGCTACTTGTGGATGCTTTGAGACCTCTTGCTCTCAAACCACCCACTCTCCCTCTCCTCCATCTCCATCTCATCAAGCCATTGCTTCCCAACTAAGAGAGAGGTGCTCCCATGAGCTAGGGCATGGTGGCCCATTTCCACCTAAGTGAGGTATAATCTCTTTTTATGTTTATCTTATTGTTTTTACTTTCTAACCCTCATCTCTATTTGCAGGTTTTTCATTGACATTGTTTGCAGGTTTTCTCCATTGTAGCTTAGGTTTATTTTGCAGGTTTTGGAGGCGGAACCCTAACCTACTGTGTGCAGAGGGGTTCAACAATGCTCCATCTCCTCTTCTTTATTTTCTGTCATTAGCTATTAGATCCAGTTTACTATTGTATCCATGTGCTTAGATTAGCTTAGTTTCAATTCGCAACTTTGTTTATTTGCATTTTCATTCTGTTTTTTACTGTTTTCAAAGGGTAGGAACCTACCTTTGTGCCCTATAGGCACAAGGGAGCCATTCCTTCCCCTGTAGTGAGGATAAATTCTCACTACAGTTGCCACAGGTCTTTTCTACATTTCCCCTAATACTGTCAGGACCTTTTTCTTGGCCTCTATCATAACATTTTCCTGGTCTTCAATGAAATCTATATAAGGTTGGAACTTGTCAGCCTCTATAATGATCTGATCCCAGATCAAATGTCTAGCACCTTGCAAGGAAAATTTACTGACCATGTACTGGCTTAACTTGGAATTTTTTTGAATCAGTCCTTGGCATTTCTCTTCCATCTTTTCCCTTCCTTGTCTCTCCTCGCCTTTTTCCTTTGCTAGTTCCTCGATCTGCTGCTTTAACTTAACAAGCTTTGTATCTTTCAGGCCTATCTAGGACATTGCTCTAAAAAGAGAACTGGTGTCTATCTCTCCAGCTACACCTATGGACTGAATTGCACTCTCAACACTCCTTCCTTGAAGCTCCCTTTCTTTTATTGCTAATATGGCTTTTAATTCCACTTCACTTTTCTTCAAAAGCTGGATGTCTGCTCCCCACTTCCTTTCCTTTTCTTCGAGCTTTAGTAGCTTGGATTTTCAGTCGGTAAGCTTAGCGTTCAATGTCTCTTTCTCTCTTTCAAAATCAACCAATTCTTCTATCTGGGCGAGCTGGGTAGCAGGGATTTTGAACTTCTTTTTTAGTGTCTAGATCTCCTTCTCCTTATCATCAAGCAATTTCTGAGCTAAAACTCCCTTATGTGTTGGTCCCTCTATTTGTATTACTTCATTCTGTAAATTTTTGATTTGGGCCTTAAGGGATTTGTTCTCCACTCTTACCTTTCTCAAAAGATTCAAAGTCTTTGTTTTACTTTCCTCTAGCTTGGAAATCTGTATGGTAGCCTTAAGCAGTCTAGCATTGAAGATATCCCTGGTTTCTTTATTGAGGTGTATTATGTCGGTAGTGGGAACCTTTGAAAGTTTCACACTAACCTCTGACACCTTATTTCCTATTGCCAAGGCTAAGCTAAGGGTGTCAGTGGCATGATCCCTTATAGTATTTAATGCCACATTTGGGTAAGGAAATCGCGTTGCCTCGCTATATAACTCTGTTGTTTCTTTGAAAGTTTTATCATCCCTCTCCCGGTAAGAGCCTAGCAAGTCTTCTTTGGATGCATGCTTGTTTGGAGTCTTCCCATCAAATACATATTCTTGTATTTGTAATTCGGCTATCTAGGGCTCTTCTTGTTTCTGTTTTTTTCTGTATATTCTTCTTCTTCATCTATCCCTTTGTATTGCCCTTTTTAACCTGCACTAACTGTTGCCCCTATTCTATTTTCTCCCTTTTGGGCATGCTAGCTGTGTCCACATCTTCAATATCCATAGGCTCCGGACCCCCTCTTTTTATTGAAATCACTGAATAGCTGATCAATGATGAGACATCCCTGACTATTGCAACTATTTTATCCAATTCTCTTTGGGGAGAAGCTATTCTTGGCAGGTGTGAGCCAGTGCTTCGTTCTATGCTAGTGTCCATTGGGGCAGAATTAGGGAAATCATCCTAGTTTGTTGCTTCCTTGAGTCCGAGTATCTCAGTGTGTTCAAAAGGCTTGCACTTGTGAGCCTTCCTCCTTTTGGAAATTATTTGATGAGGGTCGTAGTTTACCGTTTGTCCCAAAGAAAACCCCATGCCTCTGAGCAAGTTCGTAACTAGTGGCAAAGCAGCTCTGCTCCTGATTGTGTATGGTCCCACTTCCTAGGGGAAAATCAAATTTGAGCTCTTTTTATAGCTCAAGGAGTTCTCTTCCTCAACAGTGAGTCTTTGCCGAATCAATTCCAGGGAGAAAACCCTAGTGGTTAGAAAAGTTGGTAGAATGTAGGGTTGATGCATGAAGCCATACAATCTTATGGTTATTCTGAATTCTGTCAGAAACCAGTCCCCTATCTTCTTGCTATTTGACAATATTAGCAATTGTCTCATCTCAGGCAACACCCTAGGTAACCTTTCCTGAAAGAAAAGGTCATATACTTCGACCATCAACTGGTTCATGAACTTACAATAGTTCGTGACCATATCAATAGTGATTTCAAATTTAGGTACTTGTAGGTCTTCTTCGTTATAAGCTATGAGAATCCTCAGTAAAAAGGACCAGAATCTGAACAATTTAGTGCCATGCAAATTTGTAACTGAGAATGGATGTTCTCGGCTAGGAATTCATCAAACTTAACACAGCAAGATTGATAAGATTTCCCGGGTAATTCAGGTTTGACCGGACAAGTACTCAAGATGAAAAATAGACTCAACAATGAATCTATGACATAAGCCTCGGTATCTAAACCCAGAAACTAACTGGCCAGGGATATACACCATTGAGTTTCGTCATTGAATTGGCTAAGGTCAATAGGGTATGACAGGTCGATGGGTTCACCACTAGGTTTTGAACAGGCCTTCAAGAAGGTTTATTTGCTTTTGTCGATAGATTCTATGAAGCAATGTATAATATTTTCCTCTTGGTAGTTTTGGGATATATGGACAAACTCATCTAGGATGTGCAAGCTTTTGCGGACGACAGAAGCCTGAACTAAACAAAGGATTTTGGACTTGGACTTATTCATAATGACTCCTTCGGCAATAGAGAAATTGTCTGCACACCATTTGAGAAACTTAGGGCAATGGGGGGCTTGGCCAACAGAGAATAAATGGAAGAAGGATTTAAAAACACTGCATGTATCTCTACCTCGGTCCTTAAGGATTTCCAATTTACCTCTGGCGGTTTCAATGGCTTCTCCCACCAAGATGGTATCGAAAATTTCAGCATTCTTGTCTATGAGACTTTCTTCTACCCTCTGACATGTGACTTCGGGTTCTATATCATCTCTCACCCATACCACTTCTACTACTCCTATCACATCCATTTTCAAATATCACTGAGGGGGTAGCAGGGGCCTACCTTGCTTTTTAGCACAGTCTCCTGGTTTGTCTATGCTGGTGCTCTGTATGCGGTTGGATATTCGGCAACTTCGAGGCTTTAGAAAAGACAAACCTTTATAACTTCACGTGGATCCTTTTATATATTTTTACACATCGTAACCTTCATGCCCTTCCCAACCAGCTTGCACCATGGATATTACTCCTTGCGATCTGAGTCTTTGGTATGTGAGGTCCTTTATTCTACATCCTTCCTTACCTCGTGCATGTGCAGATCAACCATCGATCAAGATCATCTTTTCTTCACAATCGTTGATCTGAGTGGACCCTAATACTTTTCATGATGCGATATTCTGGTCCCCTCCGTGCTAGTTTAGATTGTGAAATAAACCACGACCGCAGATCTCCCTCCACTCTTGTAGTGACCGTCGATCTAAGTGACCTGTACCACTTTTCACAATCTGAAATCACTATTTCATCCTTGCTAGTACAAGATGTGAAATCATTTATGACCGTGGATCTTCTTGGATCCCAACCTTGGTTGTTAGATGCCTCCACCTTTTAACCTATTTTGTGATTCGGAAAAGTGGTTTTGGTCGAGCAAGTTCGCCGTGTGAAATGTTTTGACGTTGTTGATCTGCCATCAAATCAATCTCAACCTTCTATTATGACTCTCATTTAATGCCTTCAGCGCATCCAATGTTCCCTTCTTTACCCTACATCTCTGATCCATGGAATGTCTTGCCAATTTCAATATTCGTTACTCCAGAGTGGGGCCATCAATTTACGATGTCCTTTTCTTCATTTCCACTGCATCCTATTCTAGTGGCTGAATGTTATCTCATATATGCCATAAGCCTCCCTGCAAACACTAAGGTTGCCTTCCCAACATTTTTTGACAGGTTCAAACTTCCCACATATCCCTTATAATGAAAACTTTAATAGAATGTTAACATTATAGAAGAAAATTGTTTTACTAAACTGTAGGAATATATGGTTGGAAGACGATCCCCTACCCCACCTGCACGAATTGAACCTAATAATGAGGATCCCTCTAATAAAAACATTGTTAATTTTGAGATTCTACAAACAGTGACGAACTTACAAGAAGAAATTATGAACTTTAAGACTGAACATGAAAGGGTACTGAAAACTCAAGAAGACTTAAATGAAGCCCTACTATTTAACCTACATGAGATAACTAATGAAAAGAAAAAAGGAAATGTAGACAAGAAAAATCATCCTCTTACTGTCCTTACTTTGACATAATCCATCAATCTAGTGAATCAGAGTATTCTAGTGATAGTTTCCTGAGGGTATACATAGGAAGAAAAGAAAATTTAAAGATGAGCTAACAGGATAATTTAAAATAATAAAGCCTCCTACCTTTGAGGACAAAGTCAAAAATGGAGAAGAAGTTGAGGCTTAGCTCTTCGGGATGAAGAAGTACTTCACTATGTACAATTACTCCAACTCCATGAAGTGAAAAATGGCCATCTTCAATCTAGTTGAAAAGGATGAGATTTGGTGGCAAGACTTAAAAAGAGAAAAAATGAATAAATCATAGGAAATTAAGTTGGAATTGGTTTAAAAATGAATTTGAAAAGGAATACCTCTCAGAATATTACTATGAAGGGAAAGCTAAGGAACTTTATGAGTTGAGGCTAGGATCCATGTCCATGCATGACTTTTGTACTAAATCTTATCCCTGTTGAGATATGTGTCGTACCTAAACAAAGAAAAACCTAAAATAAAAATATTTCTAGGTTGCTTGCCTAACTTTTATAAAGATGAACTGGAGTTTGATGAACCGAAAACTTTGTATGAAGCAATGAGGAATGTCAAATTAACATATGACCAATCCAAGGGTAAAAGTGAAAATCCTTTTAAATTCAAGAGAAGAGATGGAAGTAGTTTCAAGAGAAGAGAGGTCAAACCTTTTAATAAACATAAAAGTTTCCAAAAAAATACCTTTAAGGACAAACAAGCAACAATAAGAACATAGTATAAACAACCTATGAGAACTGTTGAGTGTAAAGATAATATTTTTAATAAGAAAAGTGAAGAAATAAAAAGAGAACCCTTGCAGTGTTTGGGTTGTGGGGGGATCATTTCTATCGGAATAGTCCTCATAAAAAGGATCACTAGTAGAAAATGAGAAATTAATGACTAAAAAAATGACTAAAATCAGGCTATAAACGACTATTTTTGAGTCGGTGACTAATAGTAGCAAATTACCACTATCTTATAGCTAGTCGTATTTCACTATTCATAAATAGCTTGACTTAGTAGTCACTGATTTAGTCATTGATTTGGTCATTGATAGACAATGATTTAGTCATTGATAGTCAATGACTTAGTCATTGTTTTAGTCATTGATAGTTAATGATTTAGTCATTGATTTAGTCATGGATTTAATCATTGATTTAGTCACTGAGTTAATCATTGATTTAGTAGCTAATTTAGTCACTGATTGCAACCATTAATGACCAAATATACGACTAAATAAACTACTAGATGTTAACATATTAATGACTAAGCTAAATACGACTAAGATATGAGAAATTAGCTACTAATAGTCGTATATATGTGAATTTAGTCATTTTTGTAGTCACTGGATGAGGACGTAGAAGCAGTGGGGTGTGACCAATAGCTACTAATAAACTACTATTCTCTCTTCCAATAGCACATGTGCACTTATCACATGAGCTATCTTCTATTTTTTTATAATTGCTTGAGAAAGAATTTTGAAAGATGACCATATAATCAATTTTGAGAGTACATTTGTCTCAATCTCCCTCAAATTTTAAGAGTACTGATTGTCCCACATCTTTTAAAACTGAAATCTGGGCATAGCAATAGACGGAAATCTAGGTATAGCAATACCTGGCAAGAAAACCATTTTTATTTTGTCCTCTACTTTATTTATCTGCGAGTGGAAATATCTAATAAAGAATTGAAAGGAACAACTAGGAGCCGTTGGTAGGGTTTTGATTGGCTTTTTGGAAACTTCCAATGAGCATCGATTCATATCTATATTATATAGATGTCAATTGTAGACTACCCAGTAACAACTCCATGGGCAGCAATGAAAGTATTGGTTCAAGTCAAAGCTTTTATGCAGCTTAGATTTAAGTTCTACATAGGATTAAATATGAGCAATACAATAGGTATCCACTGCAGTTTTCTATGCTCAGTCGTGTTTTCTAATTATGTTCTACAAAAGATTGGATACATCAACTCGAACTACTTGAAATAATGATGATCCCTTGAACCTTGCATTAACCTTCTTATGCAGGCTGTAAGTCAAACAAAGGAAGGGATTTATGTATCCCTAATCTACATTTGGGTTTCTAGCGGCTATTGTTATAATGTAAAAAACTTATATGTTTCTTAAGGCCTTGGTCATTGTTGTTAATCAGACTTATTTTTGCAGGGATAAACTTGAGTTAACTCTTAGTGTGTTTTTAAATAAACATGTACTTAACCATAAACTATTGATTTATAGAGCTTTGACTGCAAGTAAATAGCTTTTATGTAAAGCTATAGAGTGAAGCTTTAAAGTTTTCAATAACTATAGACCTAAAATCTTAATTTCATAAATTTAATTCCACTTATTCACATTACAGAGAGTTAAACTCTTCAATATATCAGTAAAAGTTACAGAACATCACCAACTACAGACTTCAACTAAATCCGCTAAACAATATATGAAGATCAGCCAATAATTATTATTTCAACAATTATAGGTAAGGAAAGACTTCTGCACTTCTGCTATCCAGTGCCATTGTGTAGGAAAACTGTTCCATTAAAGAAAAACACTAAATATAAGAAATTATAATTGAATGAAATCAAGTATGTGAAATTATATGGTCATCTTTCAAAATTCTTTCTCAAGAAATTATAAAAAAATAGAAGATAGCTCATGTGATAAGTGCACATGTGCTATTGGAAGAGAGAATAGTAGTTTATTACTATGTCCATCGCCTTGTAATCTTTTACCTGTGACCATTCTTGATGGAAGGTATGCAAGAGAAGAGTTGAGGAAGCGAGTTGTCCCCATATTGGGATAGATGCTTAACCTTTTTAGATATCCTTAATATGCTAAGTCAGAAAGCCTCATTTCAATGCTTAAAACCCAAACCCTCTCTCGATACAATGAATCGAGCTTGTAGACAGGAAAATTAGCATTGGAGATATAGCTCTTTTTATGTTCCCTCTGGGCAAGGAGCCTGACATCTCCGCTATGTAAATCTGCGTAAAACAGTGGTGGCCTTTCATCTGTCTGGTTAAACAAAGAACCACTCTCTTCCTCTAGTCTAACAGAATCTATGAGCAAAACAATGATGGATTTTGGGGTTTTATAGGATGGGCGGCCTGGAAAAAAATGATAATAACATCAGCAAAATGAAAACCAACTTCTATGAACAGAAAGCGATTATTGCTGATGGAAAGCAACGCGATTAGGGCTTTAATAAGCATAGCGTAGCTTGTGTGATCCTTGATTCCCCGGGATTATACAATGTTTTGGGTTAATCAAGAAAATTAGTTCAGTGCTTGTCTCCCGGTGTTGTGAACTAACTGTAAATAAGATGAACCTGCCTGCAGCGAACTTGTCAAAGAAAAAGTATATAACCATGGAAGTTGGGAAAATATTTCAACCTGTTCTATAGGCCGAATGATAAATGCGATCTTTAATTGAAATTACGCACACTTCTATGCATTTGGAGAAAAAATATATGACGGTAGAATCCAAGTTTCCTCCCAAGAACTAAAACTGTGAATTGAGATGTTTAGAAAACGATTTGGGTAGGGTCGATTAAAAGAAAATATATTTTTGTTTAAACAAAATAATTGCCCCAATGTTCCGTAGAAGATGCCTCCCTTATCATTTTACCTTATAGCGCTGTTTTGGGCAGCTGCATAGTGTACAAAATGGGGTCTGAGGATGAACATCATTAGGCAGAGGGCCAACACTTTTAAATGCTTCAGTTGTGGTAGATTTGAAAATCACACCTTGAATAGCAAAACAAGAAAAGATGCAAAAGAAAGAACAGGTCTTTGACGATTAAATAATCACAGAAAGGCTGAAAGCTCTTTAGACTTTAAAGTGCCTAAACAAACCTTAGAATGGAGGTCGTTCCTACTTTAGTGGTTTTTTAAAAGATATTTTGTTCCTGTGGGCCTCGGGATGAGGTTTCCTATTACTGTATGAGAAACTAAAAGTAATGATACATCATTTATGATGTAGGATGTACACCTTGGTAGGTGAATTTTATGAATAAAGATGTAGGCCTAACGTTTGGTGGACGTAACCCCAAGATTGGGGTGAACCACGTACATTGTTCTTGTTTGTGTGTGCCCTTGATGTGTGTTATTATGTTCCATGATGTGCATTATTTTTATGTTCCATGATATGTATTAATTTATGTTCCATGGTGCACCTTAGCTTACGTTTTCTTGATGTGTTTCACCTTTTTATCTAGATAACCCAGAAGAGGGTTTTTCTTTTACTGTTTAAGGGCAATGGAAGATTTGTTACTCATGGTAAAGATGTAAGCACCGACTAATGGCGAATTAATATTTGAAGTCAATTGCCTAAAGTATTAAGTAAGAAGAAATGAATGGATGATTTTTTAATACGTATTGACTAATGCTGATGTATAACCAACATGCTTTCATAAAATTGTTGTTAGCTGCGTGTAATGGTTAATATCATTGATTGGTTTGGACATACTTCCCTGGAATGTCATGAAAATATGCCACTAACAGGATTGGTTTATCTTGTAGCGACAACGAAACTAAAAATTTACCCTCCCTTTCCACACATAATGGCATCAAGGTACTAGGGGTACGCCACAGTTTTCTTCTTCACCTAAGAGGCAAGTGTTTCTCCATCGTTATTTCATGTTTATCTATAAATTGCATGGATAAAATATAACTCCCTAAGGAAGATAGTTAGATTACCTTCAATCTTGTACCTCCTATGTGACACTATTATATTTAGATGGACCATATGGCACTAAAAACATGTTTTAATACAATATTGTTCAATATTTTTTGTTTATCTATTACCCCTCCCTTTGTTTCAGTTTACTTATAGTTTTTATTTTGTTTTTTCCTTACCAATCAAAAGTTTTCTTGGCAATTTTGGGTTTAGTGATTTAATTCACAAACACAACATTGCATTTGTGTTCCAACCTCAAGGATACTCTCAATGTTGGCGGAATGTCCAACCTTGTGTCTATTTTTCCAACAAAAGGTTTCTATGCACACATATACACCATGAGGAATACTTGCATAGGATCGGATGATTCCGTTAAGAGAATACCCTCGTTTGTTATTTTAGGAGATACCTAGAAGCGCCTTAGCTCAAAAGGAAAAAAAATCTCTGATTACTTACTCTCTTTGAAATCTACTATGAGAGTCATCAAGCCGTAATTAAAAATATATATAATATTCCAATATTATTACATGAAATTTATATTGTATGTATTATGTGTGACAATAAAACTTGTGATTGAAGTTAAGATAGGTGTGTGGAGCCCACTAAGTGATGGTTAGTTGAGAACTACTATATTGTGAGAAGTGTCACATTAAGGTGTAAGAGAAAATATATCTCTCCATCTACATATTGTTTAACATCATGAAGTCTTGTATGTAATCGGTTATGGGAGTATGAAAAAACTATTTCCATATAACTTGGAAACTCAAGTTAGTTTCATACTCTATATGTTTTCCATCAAACACTTTTACATATAAGGGAATATGCAATGTGAGGGAAACCAAACCTAAATATTATAACTTCTAATACAAAACTAAAGGATCATGTTAAAAATAAGAAATCTTGTTTTGTATAGAATAAAAGTTATCATTGGTTTTGAAGCAATGACATTGATATATGAGATAAGTATTTTCCTATTAAATAATATTCCATGTATGCATGCAATCATAACATGGTTTTCATGTCATGAATGGAATAAGAATATGGTAAAAAGGAAGAATGGCTATAATAGAAGAAAACTCAAAGACATGATGCAAATAATTAACTACAACTTAAGGAACATTGACAATGGTGTTATTTGAAAGTGCATGGGATGTAGTGCCTATAATAAAACGAAATAGTTAAAAAACATTGTTAGTTAGTAGTTATTAATTAATGTTGGATTGATAGGTCACACTTTTTAATGGTGACATTTGATTTGTATAAAGCCACATTCTATTTTTGTAAATATCGTCATTCAATAATAATATATATCGAATTGGAAAATTCATTCCAAGTTGGTATCAAAGCCAATGTTCACTTCAATTTGTTCTTTCTCCTTCATGAGTCTCCTTCCATCTTTATTCATCTCTGTGTTTCACTCCACCTCCACTTGTTTCTTAGTTATTCATATTGCTTACCTACCACCTTCATGTTTCAATGGTGTTCGTGTTGCTTACCTAGAACCTTCCACACCCCTATGTATTTACCGCCATCCCCCTCATTATCACCATTATCCTCCCGTCATCTTATACATCCTCCTCTCTCCATTTTCTCACACACAACCCTCTCATCTTCACTCTTCTCTCCACCACTCACTACACTCCATACACCTCCATTTATCTGCTCATATCTGCATTCAACACATCCACGGTCAATTCCTTTCATGTCACCACACTCAATGATCCACTCTATGGTTTTAAACCCAAAATCATGAATTTTCAAAAAAATTATAATATTATTATTATAATAATTATTAATTATTATTATAATCTTTTGAAAACCTTACAAACTATGAAAACTTGTAATAAAATTATTATTATTTTTATAATAGATTATTATAATTATATTAATATTTTAATAGTTAAAATCCAAATTTAGACAAGCTGAATACAAGAAATACTGAGAGAATCCCCCTAGAGAACAAAGATGCATCCATAAATTCACGATATGATCCATTTCAAAAGATACTGGAAAATATTGAGTAAAGAGATGAGGGAATCCACAACCTAAAGGTCAAAATTATCTGGCTGAGGGACCACGTTAAATGAGGCAATAGCTCAGATATGCTCCCAATGTACAACTTTGTTCACAAGGTCAATATAAATTTATCAAGGTTTGATGGAGAAAATAATCAAGATGGGATTCGATGGATCAACAAAATCGAAAAATATTCTGAAATGTGCAATATATATGGCGACAACGACAAATTGAGTGTTTTAGAAATGTACATGGATAAAACCACTTGTGATTGGTTCTTATGGTGGGACTCAACAATGAAGGGAGGAATTCTAGCTAGAGATTGCAACACTTTCAAGAAAAAAAAAATTAAACGATTTGAAGACATGGAAGAAATAAATCTCTATAACAAACTCTCTCGTTTACAATAAGAGGGAACCATGGAGGAATATTTAAGAAATCTATTGGTACTCACCACTTATGTCTAAGATATAACTGAAGAACGACTGCTGCGAATGAGCATTGGTTGGATGAAATAACGTATTCAAAGTGAGATAAAATTATTAGACATCAAAGACGTGGAACAATACTGCCAAAAAGAAGAATTAATTCAAGAGAAGTAAAAAACACAACGTGCATTGGTTTATATACAATCCCACCTAGGATACAATGGGAAAAAGGGTGACAATCCATCTCATAGGTGTAATGGCCCTAATTCACACCAAGGACATAAGTGAAAAAATAAGAATATATTCATGTTCGAAAAAGTAATACGAGTGACGATAATGATGAAGAATCAAGAAACACACTTTCCTCTAAAATAGTCAGATAGCGATGAGGCTCGGAAGGAAGAGGCCAACATCACACCAGTGCTCTAAGTGGCTACAATGACAGGTATCTCTCAACCCCAAAACCTAAAATTGTTTGGAGATATCGAAGGAACCAACGTGATGGTGTTGATCGATAGTGGGATTATACACAACTTCATAGACCATTGGGTAGCGAAAAATTTAAACATATTCATATGCCCTACTGCCAACTTCCAGCTATCGATACTAGGGAATAAGACCACAACATGCGATGAGAAATTCCATAAAGTAGAAATACCTATAGAGGACTACACACTAAGATTGCTAATGTATTTAATGGAAATGAGAGGGGTTCACATCATTTTAGGTACACAATGGTTGGAAACGCTAGGGACAATCAAATTAAACTTACGAGAACAATTTATAAATTTCTATGAAGATGAGAGGAAATATAATATTTACAGTATTAATTTCCCCCTCCCTAAATTGTGTCATCCTATAAAATGGAAAAAATGATAAAAAAGGAGCTCAATCCTTATTCTTACACTGCTAGTCCATGGAAGGAACATCTCATGAAAGACAAAATACTGACCCACATGACTTAGAGCAGCTCCTGCGGGAACATACCCACATCTTCCAAAACCCTCTTCATGTTCTCCTTCCCCCATGTTCTAGGGATCAATTCAATGAGCCACATGGTGGAAAATACTTTTCTAAGCTAGACTTAAAGTAACGATATTACCAAATCCATATTCGAGAAGAAGATGTCCCCAAAAAAACATTTGGCACCCACGAAGGTTTATAAGAGTTTCGAGTGATGTTGTTCGGATTATCCAACACTCTGGAAACATTTCAAGCAGTAATGAATTACTTGTTTCTCCCATACATAAGGAAGTATGTGCTAATGTTTTTTTATGATATCCTTATTTATAGTATAAATTGGAACTTGCACCTCAAGGATGTAGAAACAATATTGAAGCTTCTAGAAGAAAACAAATTTTATCCTAACAAATAAAATTTAGTTTCAGGGAAAAAATGAATAGAACTTTTGGGGCAAATCATATCAGTTGATTCCATTAAGGTTGATCCCGAAAAAACTAGGGTGATCACAAAGTGGTCGTTCCTTAAGTCAGTTACATCATTAAGAGGATTTATTGCTCTAATAAATTATTATATAATATTTGGTCGCAACTACACCCAAATTGTATCACCCCTAACATCAGTAATAAAAATGGAGGCCTTCAGATGGGATAAGGATGTAAAAACTTGTTTTGAACAGTTCAAAACATTAATGACTTCCACACCAGTGTTAGAAACTCCTAATTTTATGAAGACATTCATCCTTTAGTGTGAGGCTTAAGAGATAGGGTTAGGATTTGTTGTCATGCATTATAAACACCTAGTTTCCTTTGAAAGATGAAAGTTGGAACCAAGTGAGAAACCAAAATCCACATACGATAGGAAAATGTTGGAAATAATGCATGCCCTTCTTAAATGGAAGACATATCTACTCGAGGAAATTTTTCTTCTTAAAAAATACCAGGACAACCTATAATATTTCCTTACTCAAAAAAATATGTCTCCCAAACAACAGAAATCAGTAAGCAAAATCCAAGTCTTTGATTTCGACATTTTGTATAAAAAGGGAAAAGAGAATAGGGTTGCAGAAAACTTATCAAGAAAACACGAAAGTGATTCCTACCTTTGTGTCATATCGATATTTGTTACAGAACGTATTTCATAATTTTAAATTGAGTGTGTGAAAGAGCCAGAGGAAAGGAACCTAACTGAAGAAGTTTAAAACAACAAAGAAACAAAATCAAAATACTCATGGGAAAAATACATACTATGGTGCAAACATAGAATATATTTACTGATTTCATCAAAATTCAAAATTCAAGTCTTAAGAGAGAACCATGACTTGCTAACAGCAGGACATGTTGGTTTCTTTAAAACAAACCAAAATATCGGCCAATCATTCCTTTTGAAGGGAATGAACTCTGATATTGAAAAATAGATGGTTGAATATGATATGTGTCAAGCACGGAAGTTTGAGATAATGTCTCCTCTTAGTCTCCTACAACCCCTTCATATTCTCGCCCAAAAATGGTCTGAGGTACATCCATGGATTTTATCATCGTTCTTCCTACAACATAAGGGAAGGATATTATATTTGTAGTTGTTGGTGTATTAAAAAAATATGCTCATTTCATTAGTATTTAATCCAAATTAAAAGCAAGCCAAGTCGCAGATAGTTATGTAAATAATATATTTAAGCTCCATGGGTTTCCCAACGTTATTGTTAGTGACATGCACCCGAAATTTACCCACGAATTTTGTCAGTAATGTTTCCACCATGTTGCGACTGTGCTAACTTTGAGTACCTTGTACCCCTTCAGATAGATAAACAAATAGAAGTAGCAAACAAATTCCTAGAAGGATACTTGAGGAATTTTGTGAATGCCCGACAAACTCAATGGTTACAATGAATATACCTTCAAGAATGGTAGTATAATAGTTCATATCATACATCAACAAAAATGTCACCTTTTGAATCCTTATATTTGTACCCACCTCCTATAGCAATAGAATATGTCATCAATAATTTCAATGTTCTAGTAGCAAGAGATTACATAGGAACATCCAATGAGGTCATCCGCATTTTGAAGAACCATTTCAAACAAGCGAGAAACCACATGAAACAACAATCAAAATAAAAAAGAACTGACAGAGAATTTGATGTGGGTGATTGGGTGTTTGTTCGCCTTCAACTGTACAAACAAAATTCACCAAAAACATTCAAATAAAATAAAATCTCACCCAAGTTCTATGGCCCATATCAACTTCGAAAGCAAGTGGAACAAGTGGCCTATTCTCTAGACATTCCAAATAAAGGAAAAATACATGACGAATTATAAGT
>LPNX010792383.1:351601-385577 GCA_001517045.1 Pseudotsuga menziesii | reverse complement strand
ATGAAGATTTTAATTTAAAAATAATAATTTTTTTATTTTTTTATATATATTTATTTTATTTAGAGTATATATATATAATATATTTATTTCTTTTATATAACACTTTTACTTAAATTATATAAACTGTATAACATCCAAATGAATTTGTCCAACTGATTTTTTCAATACCTATATTATTTGGAAATTTTGAACTTCCAAATAAAATGACCATTAACCCGAATAATCAATTATTCGAATTCGATAATTATGATAAATGATGTAGGGTAACTCAATTCATTATTCCAATTCATTATTCCACTTCAAATATGGTAACTATGATATGATGTATTCTTACATGTTCCCCACATATCTTGTTTGCCTAACTAACGATGGGATAAAACAAAGCTAAATTAATATGATGATGGTATAAAGCAAAGCTAAATTAATATATGATGAAATAAGCTGTTTGATTTGTGATAACCATAATTATCCCAAACTCATTTCTAAATAAATTATTAGATTAACTATCAAGTAATAAACACCATGCTTTATGAGGATCTATTAAATATGCTTAACCAACTAGCTCCATTACTTTAAATCCAATACTTTATTGATATAATTAATGAGTTAAAAAATGGCATAATCTACTAATGGTACTCAAGCTATTCAATCTCTAAAACTACAACCATACCAAAACACTTAGCTTATATATAAAAGTTTTACGTTATCAATGATATATACGAAATGATGACTTAAATAATTTGAACTAAAAACTATTAGTTAGGAAAGTCCATACTTCGAGGGCTTATTCTGAGCAAAGAGATTAAGCAACTTAAAACTAAGAAGTTTAGGGATTTGCAACTTAAATCAAGCATGTTCAATATCTTTGCAAAGGAAAACTCTTTTATAGCAAAATTATCCTATTGCTATATATTTTCAATCTCTTCTTAGGAGGCAAGTACTAAGCAACTTTGTTGCTTATTCCACTTGTTTAGTTTGTCTCGATACCTAATTCGAAACCTTTGGTAAGGGGCACTCATCGAAGTCAACAAGTTTAATAAAATGTTATTTATGAATGTGGAAAGAATTTTTTTTAAAAAAGGTTTGAATATAACTTTTATAAAATGTTATTCATGAATGTGGAAAGCATTTTTGAATTTTTAGAATATTTTACTTTAAAAAAATCATAAAATCAAATAAACATTTACTTTTATATAAATTGATAAATTTATAAATTCATCATTTTTAATTCTTTCACCTTAATATTAAAAAAATCGATACTAAAATATTTATTACAAAGGATCTAACCTTGAAAAAAACGTTTAACATTGAAGTAAATCTAAAATTTTGATATTTTTAAAATGAATAATATATAAATTCATTATTTTTAATAGTTTAGCAATTAAAAAAGTTAATGTTAAGCAAATCTATATAAATATTAAAATATTTAGTACACAGAATCTAGCCTTAAAAATAAAAACTAATAAAATGAATATAAGAATTATTTAATTCATACTGACCTTATCATGTGTATACCTCTAATATTTAATGAAGCGACGTGACGACCTCCATGATCTATGTACATTTGAAAAAACAAATGCATATAAAACTCGAAAAAGACGACACTTCAGAAAAGCAATATGAATAACTGACACCGCCCTTCACACAAAGTAATGTAAAATAATCACTATATTCCTGCCACTCAAAAAAATAATAACAATCTTAGTTCAAGAAAATCAATCTGACATGATTTTCTTTGGTGTGGAAAAATCTAGTAAACTCATCATATGTTTGACTATCCCATTATTCTATGCATTTTTTAAAGGAAAAATCTAGTGAACTTTACTTATCATATGCTATTGAGCAATTAAAAGACTAATTCTATTGTCCAATGTCAACGTGGCAGCCTTCAACATATAAAAATAAATCATCGATTATGTACTTGCACTAAAGCTACTTAACATATTGAATATTTTATACATAGGCTTTTGAAGATAATAAGTATAATATAATTGCAGAGGCTTCATGTTTATGGTGTATAGATGATTGTGAAAATAGATATTTTCATGATATTTTGTAAAAAAGTTATTAGTGTGAAATTTTATCATTTTTATTATTGTTGAAATTTTATATTTATTATTATGGTTGAAACTTTGTATTCAATATTGAATATTTTTGTTTATGATAACTGTTCTTTATTAATGGTTTTGAAGCGTGACTATCAATATTAATGGTTTTGAAGCGTGACCTTCCTCCTGCCTCAGGTCCAAAATAAATGTACAGATTCTTGAGTGATAACCATTCCGCCACGTTTTGTGTTGACTGTTGATTAATATCTATATTTTTTAAACTTATGAAATTATTGATCATAAAGCATTCCGAGAGTTGGCCTCCCTACGTGTACACTTGTGAAACGCGTGTCGCTACTATCAATTTACAAGTTTTACGGGAATTCTACACGCGTTCACTTATCGGTGAAAAAACGAATCCGCGAGTGCAAAGTCTGCAACTGAGGCCAAATCGTTGGGTATTTCGCGGTCGAAGAAGAATGCCGACACTCTGGAAGCAACATGGAAGGCTATCACGGAAGGCAGAGGCCCTCCCCTTACACGGCACCTTCGGAAATCTGAGACCTGGGAGACGGTTCACCGTGCCGATGCTACAGAAAGTGAATCCCGCGATTCTTCATCTTCTTCTGCAGTGTTTCGAAAGTCTGAGACGTGGAGCAACACCAGGAATCGAACCGATAACCTCACTGGGAGACCTGAATTTGCCGTATGGTTGAGGAAAGAGCCCTCTCTGAGCCCAGACGAGCTGAATAAACGAGTGGAGGCCTTCATTTCCAAGACGAACAATGATATGAAGCTTCAGAGGGAACAGTCGCTTGCTCGTTACATGGATATGGTGAATCGAGGCGCCAGCGAGTGAGAAGTTTTAGTTTTCTGTTACTGTCTGTTAAAGGATTGTGATTAGTTACTTAATTTCGTCTTACTGTGTTTTTAATTGCAGTATTCAATGTTGTTTAATCACGAATGCATTTAGCCATCCGTAATTTGCCTGATGAACTGATAGACCGTTCATCTGCAGCTGCATTTCCTTCCAGAGATTGACCAGTTTTATTTTTATTATGTAATAACGCCTTCATCTATATAAATCCCAAATGCAATTTCTCTACCACGAAAGCAACTTGTTTGGATAATCTCTGTAACTAACCATCAGAAGAAGAAGAAGTAATTGTTGAGAAATCTGTTCTCTTTTTTGTTCGTGTAATTTATTTTCGAGGCAAAACATTAGAAGAATCAGAAACTTTAAGCTGCCAAGACTTCACAAGAGTTAGAATTTGGAATGGCGCAATACACAGATATGAGAGTATCTGAAAAGTCGTTGAATCCAGAGAAAAGCAAGCACGGTACCTGCACATATTCCTCTAAATCTCATCTCTTTCTTTGTAGATTGTACGCTCATGATCATGTTTCTGTACTATTTCCATGTTTTCTTTCAAATCCCTCACTTTCTTGATTAGAACTATTGTCATAAGGGTTTCACAATAATTGTTTAATTGTTTTGGGGTAGATGAATTTGATGAACGGCAACAGCAACAGCCATGGCCAAGGCCATCGCCTCCTGCGGAGATTCATACGACAGCAACACAAATAAGCGATCATCGGCACCATGGTGAAGATGACGGTGATCATCACCAGAAGAAATCGGTGCTGCAGAAGGTGAAAGACAAAGCTAAAAAATTAATCAAGAAGAAGAAGAAGAAGCTCGATCATGGCCATGGAGACGAGCTCAGAGAACAAGAAGAAGAAGACGACGATGACAGTGAAGAGGAGGAGGAAAGAAACGCAAGGGATTTCAATCCGCTCGATTTAATCCATAGCAGACCTTGTAAGAATTTTCTAATTCTCCCATGTTGATCTCTAAAATTCTTTAAGAGTTCTTACAGAACTTTCAAATGATTTGAATTCGCTCGATTTAATCCATAGTAGATTTGAAGAGTTTAGTTCTTTAATAGGATTGATGTTGCTCACCGTGTTCTTTTCTTGCAGTGGCACCCCATACATCGGGTGTATCGTCGGGTCTGGATGCAGTTTCTGCTCAAACTTTGTTAGATGATACTGAGCTCACCAGGGACCTGGAAGCCCCAAAAACTGGACTGCAATGGCCGTCCTACGATCCGAATGTGGTTGCAGCTTCATCGCCTGGAAATGGAGATCAAGCAGACGCAAATGGAGATCCAACGCATGGACCTTGAGAATGAACGCGTGGCAATGGTGATGGGATATAAATTTTATTTATGATGTCATCTGCCACATGTACTGAAATCCAGATACCAAACCCCAATGTTGACATCATCTCCTATCAACCAATCAGCGTTTAGAAAAATAGATTTTTAACAAAATTAAAAAAAATATTTTGCAAACCCCAAAGTATGACTTAGGAAAAGAGGTTTGATTTTTTAATGACGCTTCAAAAAACACCAGCTAATGGCTAAAGTCAACAGGGTTTGAAATCGAACGATTGCAATATACCTGCACGGCAGGTATAATAACATAAAAAATTTACTTTCTATTTCTATGTTTATGTCATGCAAGTAATATTAACTATTAGAATCATGGAATAATAAAAATTTCAATGCTTTTTTCAATCATTTATATTCTTTCTATTACTACCATAAACCACATATATTTTTTAACTCTAAAATGGTATCTATTAAATGATCAAACAATAGACTATAATTTGATACACCCAATAAAGTTTACCTTTTTAAACTATGCTTTCAACATCCCTATCATATATGATAATTATTCCAAAAATCTTCTCCCAAAATTATTATTGTGTATTAATTGGCCTTACCCCTCTAACCATATAAATTTAAGAGCAATCATCTCCCTCTTTTTCAAACTTAGCCGTCACAATAATTGTTTATAAGAAATGTGTTTCGTTGACCATCTTTGTAGGTTCCATGTGACATACCGTTTGTAGTTGCGAAAGCTTCGTGCGACTTTAACACAGACATGTTTGCTTTAAAGCTCTAGCCTCAAGGAAAACGTAGAGTACCACAATAATTGCAACACATTAAGTGAGTTGGAGAACTTAAAAAACTTGAGAGGAGGATGTGCCAAAGGCTCAAGCAATTTGATTATCTATTATCAAATGATTACAATATATAGTGAACAATCATCAACAAACCAAGATCTTAGATCCTACACTCATGGATCTCAACCCTATCTACTAATCTTATGAGATGCACATAATCCAATCACTATTATGCAGCCTTACATTTCTACATTATTCCAACATCCTCCCTTAATGTAGAAATGGATTTTCTATAATGACAAATACATAACATGCCTGTTGTCTCATTTAGGCTTACAAATTAACAAAACAATCTAACAATTTAGGGTTCCAAGCCTTGAACTCTACAATCCTCTTCCTTCATCTTGACCTTAATTGCTGTCAAATAATATTTGTTTATGTTTTCTCGTTTCTTGCTCTTTCAGTTTGAGAGATTGAAGTCTTCACACATTGATGTATAGTGCATTATAGTATTTGATTGGGCCTCTAATGTCCTGGATCTTCCTTCAGGCTCAACAAATTCTGCAAAATTAGTAATTGTCATCCAGGCTCTTCTACAATTAGTTGTATTATGTGCAGTGTAATTCTGCAACATTAGCTCATAATTCAACCATATCTTTTCAGCCTCTGCAAACCTGATGCATTCTTCATTGCAAACATAGTCAACATTTTGAGCATTCTTTGGCTCTTCAAGCCAGTCTACAATAAACTTCAACTGTGCTTCAAAATCGACCATTGTTTCTTCAGTTTCTCTAAATCCAACCAGCAACTTATAAATTAAAAACATTTCCAGCTTAATTGAAATTTGTTTTCTATTGTTAGATATTCTTGATCATATCTAGGTTGAAAATCAATTTTTAATGTAGCATTAAACACTATATCAAAAGACATAATAATATTTTTCTTTACTCGGGAAACTAGACAAGCGAGTCTCTTCAAGCTTCAATGGGAAATTATACAGGCAGCTCTTTGCTCTTAGTGACTCTCCACTCAGTGCGGGCTGGAAATCTTCTCAGCAATCTCACGAGTAGCAAGCAAAGGTTGTGATCTACAAGAAGTAATTGTTTTGATCAACAATTAATTGGGCAGCTTGCCGTTCAATTCAGAGCAGCAATATTCACGCCCAGCACTCCTTCAGTGATTTCAATTGGCAGCAATTTCTCCTCTTTATACACCAACACAATCTGCAACACAAATTGTTCCTCAATCAATCTTCAAATTCATGTGACAACTCAGCGATTTCAGGTGGCTTTCCTTTGGTTTTCCTCCACGTCGGCGATCCGATGGCTTTCCTTTACACCAGCAATAATAAATAATTTCAAATGGTTTTCTTCCATGCCAGCGATCCAATGATCCAATAATCAGGCAGCAATTTCTCCTTTGAAATGATCCAATAATAAGGCAGGTCCTGAATCTGTTACGAAAGCTTGAGATCTTTCTGGCTCTTTTTAACCATAAATTGACTGCCTTATTTCTATGGCTGAGACGAGTATGGAAGCTCACACCCGGTTGGTATAAATGAGAGGTGGATTCTCTAAAAATTTATCAGTTTGGCACACAGCAGCATTCTCCTCAACATCGGCCTATCCAACGTCAATTTTCTCGTCTTCTAACAGCGTTCTCATTTCACAGCGATCAATGCAGGCTGTGATTTCTCCTTCAGCAAGCTCCGATGCAACAGCTCGTCCTCCTCTTGGCGGCTTTGTGGATCACACCAGGTATTCTTGCAGTCGCTCCACTTCTAGCAGTGTGGGGTTCCAGATGCTTGCTGTGATCCTTCTTCAACGGTCTCTGCTCATGCTCAACAATGACCTCTTCCAGCGACGATCTCACTAGCATGGGCTCCTCCTCTTCATGCAGGAGGAGGAGATAAACTCAACTCTACTCCACACACAACAGGCCACCAACAGGGCTCTCACACAGCACGATGCCAATCAGACTATCTCACAATAGCAGGCCAATCAGGCTTTGTCTCAGGCTGGAAGGCTTTGATACCATCTTAGAAAACTTGAGAGGAGGATGTGTAGAGCTAAAGGATCTCACATAATCAACCAATTCGATTATCTATTATCAAATGATTACAATATATAGTGAACAATCATCAACAAACAAAGATCTTAGATCCTACACTCATGGATATCAACCCTATCTCCTAATCTTATGAGATGCACACAATCCAATCACTATCATGCAGCCTTACATTTCTACATTATTCCAACTAAGAATATAGAACGCAGACAGAGCAGAGCTGATAAACTCGCTTACACAAAGAATGGTCAAACCAATTCAATTGATTAATGTGAAGAAATTACAATATGTAGATGTAGCTTAACATAACAAACCAACAGCTAGATCCATAAGAAGTGGATCTGAAACCTCTTCATACTAAATATAGAAAAGACACATCAACCCTAAACCTAGACACTCCGCAAGCATTTCTACATTATTCCAACACAAGAGAAATAAATGGATCAGATCACACAGAAAACATTTACTTCAACATTGGTAATGGCTTTCAAAATTAATTTAGATAATTCAGATATAACTATGAATATGGAATGGAGATTGTTACTGATGAAGCACGTGAACCTTAATCCAGATGTAATTGAGCATCTGCAGAAACGTTCAAAAGAAAAATGATATGATTATGTCTATCGATAAGTAAAATAATTAGCATGCATCTGTTATGCCTGGATATGAGTTGAATACATAAAAAAAAATCAAAACACAACCAAAACCATGACAATTATGTCTCGAAATGAGCTGTATACATAAAAGAAAGTCAAACCAGAACCAAAACCAAAATCATGACAGTATACAAATGGTATGATTTCAAAGCGCATATTAAGCAGGACCGAACCCAATTCTCCACATGTATAAACCAATTCCGTTGATTGAAAAGAAAATAAAAAGAAACGTCCTCTCTTTCGAACTAAAACCATCCTCACCCTTGCTTCCTCTGGGGACTCAATACTCATATGTTGTGGTGTAAAGAACATGATCTAGAGTATTTTTCACAGGAAAAGAACATGAACATCATCTAGAGTATTTTTCACACAAAAAGAACATGATCTAGAATCTAGATATATATTTATTTACAAAGAAGAAAAAAATACATATTATTGTTCAAGTCTAGGAGATGGACGAGTAGTTCCTAAATAAGCAGAAGCCAGGGTTGGCCAAGGGGAAGGCTCGTGGCCGTGCATTCCCTTGGTGTTGATGTCTGGTGGTAGCGAGGCTGAGGCGATCCTCTTGCATGAAGGGCACATAGTGAGAGTGGTTGCAGGAAAGCGCATGTAAAAGATTGGATGCGCCACTTTCAAAGCCCTTAGCTCTTGAATATCTTTTTGCAGTCGCATGTTCTATTCTGTAAGGATTTTGTAGCATCTCTTCAGATATTCACAGTCCACTTCTCTCTGCTTTAGTTTTGTCCTATCATATATACATAAAAATCAATCAATATTCAAACTACACATGCATCAACCAGGAGGCTAACCTGGCTCTTATGTTATGGAACCACAGACTTCTACTTGATGCGGGTTAAGGTTAAGCTGCTCGGCTAATGCCAACTTTTGCTTTTGCAATTGAAAACGCTTTGAGTCACAGAATTTTTATCTTGTGGGCATGCAAAAGACGAGGTATTAGACGCGCCGAGGCTTATCGAATTAAGGGTATTGTGCTCATTAAAGCTTTCTTCTAAATAAGCATACTGTTCTTTGGAAAGACGGAGCTTTTTTCTGCTAGTGCTCCCGTCTTCTTCATCGCTTGCTCTAGAGCAAGCTCTGTCCAGTTCGTGGTCATTAGCGTTGTTATCAGCATTACAAATGGTGAAATCCATCTGAAAAGATGATATGTTGTTGTTGGACAACGAGAGCACTGCATCGTCATCATCATCATTGTCATTCTCGTTGTCTGCGGAGGAGGGTACTCGGTTCACATAGAATCCCCAGGGAAAGACGTCGATGCTGCGGCTCCTACACCTTGACCACAGGATATTCTTTCTCCATAATCTCCTTCGCAGTTTCCTGCTAATTAATAGACAAAAGAAGCATTAGATTAGATAAGAAAGGGGAAACCATTAAACCTGAAAGAGATCCTAAAATTAGTGAATGAACCAACATACATATCCCATTTTCAGAGACGCGTGGTTACTGGTTAGTACATTTTACTGTTGGGGTGCCATGAAAAAACGTGTGGAACGAAAGCTGAAGGAATCATATCTAGCTAATGGGAGGGTTGGGATTGGCTGCATTTTTCCTCTGCGACCATAGTGGAAAAACCAGTCCCGTATTCTGCAGATAGTCAGAGTGCCCACCGATAATTTCATGAGAAGAAATACATCTTGTAGAGTAGTGCCCACCGATAATTTCACGAGACAACGGTAAGGGTGTGTGTGCAGCCTTCGGGGTGATAAGCTTGCTATTAATATTCATATGCATCCATGGCTTCAGTGCTGAGGAAGGATCCTTGCAGGCCTGCGCCATCTTGGCGAGCCACTGGAATGCTCGGTCACCTTGGGTAGAACCAGCTTCCCCTGCCACAATTCCTTCTTCGCTTCGCAGGCATTTCAAATTCGTGCCGGACGGGCATTTCAAATTCAAAATCCCTTTTATCGAGAATGGTGGCACAAGGGACAATTAAGTCGATGGTAAACCTCAGGACTCCATATACATGATGCACATGATGTCCAATGTCCATGCAACAGGATCATGGGATATAGAATCCATTATCACTCACCTGAGGTTAGCCGAAAAAATCTTTGCGGTAAATAGGATGTGCCTGGAAACTTATAGTTGTCAGAGGCCCGCAGCAGCATTAAACACTCGGCTGCTGGGTACATATTGGTTCCCATCTTTATACTCGGCTGCTGGGTACATATTGGTTCCCATATTTATATGTATTTGTCAGCTCCCACGTTTCGAAATTGTTGGACATTTTATATGTATGTATAAATTAATTTTCACTCAATACACAGCCAAATTAAATCATGATATAACATAACAAAATTTAACAAATTAAATTAATAAACTTTAAATTATATTTATTATTGTTATGTATTTTTTAATTGAAATCCGATTCTACATAAAAAGTCATTTATTATACACTTAGATTATAACATGTTTTATTTATTATACATTTAGTTCATAAGTATCTAAAGTAAAAAAAGTTTTAACTAAACTATCTCATAATAATTTATTTTAATATCACTTTAGTTTTCAAAACATTAATTAAATTATGTTTATTTTAGGTCAACACGTATTGTGCATGAAAATTATATATATGATATTGAAAAAATTAGATTTACTATAACATAAAAATATGCAAAATGTTTATAGATTAGAATTGTTAAAAGATTTATGCAAAATGTTTATAGATTAGAATTGTTTATAAATCTTTTATGTATTTTTTTCAATTTTTTATAAATTTTATTAAAATTATTTAACAATTATATATTAAATAAAATATCTTAAAAAATTAAAATCCATACATATATTAATAATTAAAATCTTTTTAAAATGTAATTGTTTTATATATAATATTTATAAGTAAATCATAAAAAAATATTTATAAGTAAATATAATATATATATATTTAAAATTTAGAATCATATATATGTCAATATTTATTTATTCAAGTAACCTACTTCACCACATCCATAATGTACATATCAAATTATGCAACAACTATTAGTTTTTTTATAAGGTGTATAATGTTTATTAAGAATTGCTCATAAGATTATGAAGGGTCATGCAACCCTTAAATTACTTTGGAAGTTATGGCTTTATATCACAATCCTTTAGGTTTTTATAGCCCTTTATAATCTTATTAATGATTTTTTTTAAAGAATATACACTCAACTATGACCAATTTAATGATTTAAAACATTCATGTTTAAAAAAATCAAATCAAATTAAATGCAATTTTATAAAAAACAAATATATTTTCTCTGCCATATTTTTATGTATTTACCAATCGAATACTTTTTTTAATAAAACATTATTTTCATTTACTTTTTTCCATTTATTAAATTTCTATGCTTCATTTCTTAATTATTTATTATATTAGTTATAAATTAACTACACACTATTATCACTATTTATTCAATATATATTTTTGGTAGAAAACTCTAATACATATTTTTGATAAAAATATTCTTTTCCTATTTTCTCATTTCACAATTAATAATATATTTTATAATTACTTTAATATTTAATAAGAAATTTTAAATTTTTTTTGGAATTATATTTTTGATATTTGATAGTTATTCTAATTTATAGACTAAATACAATTAATACACTAAAACATTTAAAACAAAACTTAGGTGCTAATTTATTTTACATTATTTTTTATATAAAAAGTGGTATTCACATATTTTGGTATATATATACTCTAATTCCAGATTTATATTGTCTTAATTCTTATCTATTTCATTAGATATCATATTTTTGGGAACATTATCCAATGCATAAGTACCTATTTAGCAATTTATGGTATTTTATGGACAATTATGCAATGCTTATTGATTACTTTCTCATAATTTAACTATCTCTATATAAAACTATTATCCTCATACAAAGCCACAAAAACTTAAGTAGCACTTGTTATAATTATGAAACATTTTTATAATTAAATATCATACTCATTACAAACCATCTTGCATACATCATCCATTGTATTGTTTTTAGTTTTTGTTTTCTATTAATTTATGAAATAAGTCTTTAGTGAATTAACTAGTTGACGAGAACCTATGTCTAGAGCACAGTGGAAGTAAGCATTGAGAACATGCACAAGTCTTAGGACTAATGGCAAGAAAAGTCATGATTATATTAATAAATTGAAAACTTTTTGGCCGTTTTCAAGCGGAGCTAACCAATTTTTTTGTTGTTGTTTTTTGTTATTTTGGGGAATTTTCTAAAAATATATAATTTGATCCGAATTAAGGGATTGGAGTCTATTTTCTAATCCAAGTTAACATATTAGGGTATTGGATGTTGTTGAATACCTATATTTTGTATTCTGAGGGATTCATAATGATAATGAGAAAATAGGAGGTGTGGCTCCAAAGTTTGTTGGTTTTCGTGATTAAGGGTTTCCAGAGTAAATTTTTGTGTTTATGTGTGAATATTGTAGTGTAATATCTCTTTTGTTTAAAAAAAAATGTATGTTTTGCTTTTTCTTGTAGGTTTAAAACTCATAAAGTTTAGGAATAAATTTAGGGGTTTAAAACTAATAAAATTTAGGAATAAATTTAGGGTTGAATCTGACTTTAAAAAAAAAGCTATGTGCAATAGTCTTGGTTGACTGATTGTTATTGTGCTTTAGACTTTGCAAACATAATTGGTACCATCTTTAGATAAAGTACCATATTTCATGGAACAATGTCGTAGTTGCTATCACTCTTGGGATGAATTTATGGCATTCATTAGGAAAACAAAATCGCACCTCTCGGAAGACAGTTTTGTTGTAAGAGACAGGATTTGTTGAAGCTCCGTGTTTTGGTCTCTTGACTCGAGACCATTACAAAAGAAATTTCTTCCAAATGATTTTTTTTCATCAAAATCGAGATGTAAAACAAAATCACTTGTTGTAAGCTAATATTTTTCAAGTAATTTTGGCATGGCACGACCACTAGAATAGGACAAAGGTAAAATTATTTCAAAGGTATGACAAAAGCTTATTAAATTTGTGCAAATATTTATTTGGAAACCAAACCAACCTTATCGTTTTGAACTTTGTTGATAGTGTGTGACATGTTAGCAATATTCACGTGTAGTGTGTGACATTATGCCAATGCAAATATTCGTAAGTATGGTAACCCACATTCTTATAATACATTTTTTAGGGAGTTAGATGTACTCAAGACATGTTCTGATAGGATTATTTCTACTTTTGCCATTTTCCCAAATCAATCATGTTTAATTTTTAGCAAAAATTAGTGATTGAAGGATGGGAGTCTTTCGGGTAATTGTTCTATTGTTGTATTTAAAAGGCTCATTCATGGTCTTAATACTGGTGGTGATGCAATATCTTTGGAATCCAATTAAAAGAATTCGACTATGTTGAGGGACATAACCCTTTCTTCCTCGATGTCTATGAGATCCTTTGTATTGGGTGGAGAGAGAACTTCGGTAGGTATAGGCTAGTTTATTAAGGAGGGCGGTATTTTATCTACTCTAGGAATGAAATCCTTACTCTGTCATGCTCAATCAATAGCAGTGACGAACATTATTTAAGGACAACAACTTACAATGCATAGGGAACTTAGAGATCAACCCAGGTCTAGAGTTTTGAAACGAAGATTCCTTCTCTGAATATTTGGGGTTTGGCCAATCCCCCCAAAAAACTAGTGCTATTTAGATTAGTTGGGAAGGACTTACTTGATATTCTCTTAGTTCAAGAAATGATGTGTAACGAGTCTCTGATTATAGAAAGTTGTAATGTCCCCTGGGGATATCAATGGGTCCGAGAGACATATCATTAGCTCTCTAACGCTGATTAGATAATTTTAGCACAATGAATTAGTTAAAAAAAATATTAAAATTCATTTTTCAATATTTGTTTCATGACAAAGTCCTTTTAATTGCAAATAACTTAAAATAAATTCAATAATTATTCAAATGTATGATCCAAGGGCTGGACAGGATTACTAACACATTCTAGCAACATCGCATATCCATTCCAATACATTTCAGACATAAATTCCACATCTAAATGCCATTTACTCTTAATCGTGATTAATTAGTAATTAGTGTTCCAATTACAATACTTAACGACAATAAGCGCATAATTGATGGTACTTATTATAATTTCATTTGTTTATTACTTAACCACTGTTTATCAAGTCCAATGGCTAATTAACACCTAATAACATGTGAATCAGGGCTAATTACCATTTTCCAATTAACTAAACATAGTAATTATGAAAATGATTCCACGAGAACTAGTTAACTAGTTGTTCAATAGTAACAACTAGTCTTGCACAAATTCGACACACAACCTTGCCAATGAACCAAAAAGTGAACCTACAGTCATTATACACATATTTAAGCATGCATGTACAACAAAATAAAGTAATTTTGCATATCTGGTCCAAGTACATAAACGAAGGATATTTCAAGTTCAATCAATACAACTAGTTAATAAACACTTCCAGTAATTCAATCAAACCAATCGTACCGAGTTTCGAGGCACAGAGAGGTGAAGGTATAGATCTGGAAAATACAATTCTACAACACAAGTAAACACCAATAATAGAGCATATGGCTATACATTCATCTTTTACCAAAAACAGAGATTCGAATCCAAAAACTATTTGCCAATTTCACTACAATGTACATAGTTTTCAATTGAGCTTTCCAAATGCCAAATAAAGAGAGATATATGACTATTGTAACTCATGGAAAGAATATCAGGGATCACTTACAGTCATATGGTTGCAGCATTCCACCCATATACATTTCATTAAACAATCCACAAAAATAAGTTAATTATACGCATCTGAATTGACTAGTAATTCTAGGAATCACTAGAATATTTAAATCCAAATCTCATAGAATAATTCAAATGAAATTCCAACTCTAAATAACATGTTTTATCAGTCATAACAGAGTTTATCTCATTCTAATATTTTTTCAAACACTTCATATGCAAAGTCACAAATCTACTCAAAACAATTCCATTGAAGGAGCTAGAAATTGGAAATTGATCTAGAATTTCGGTAGACATTTCCCCAACACTATCAAGAATATTTATCCTCACATTCTCATACACATTTCAATATTATTTATCAGATATAAACATAAAAGTAACACTTAGGCATTTTTACAAACACTTCATGTGATAATTCTCCAAATTATGCCAAATAGTCCGATCGAAGAACTAGTTTTCGAATAAAAGGTAGAAGCATCAAAGAGAAGTGTCTTAAACCATTTCGAGGATACTGCACCATAAAAATACATAGTATATAATGAAAACGGGAAGAAATATCAGTTATGTAGCAGAGGTACCAAATAATTATTTTCTCAAATAATTTGTGCACAAAATCCCAAAAACTAGTTTCCAATTCCTTCATAAAATTTACTTGCATAAATGGATTGAATTCTATGAGAAATAACTTCCACAAATAACTCATACCTTCCATTAAACATTTCTTGCACATCCATAAATAAATCATGTAAGATCCAAGTAAATTAAATAAAAATTAGATAAATCACGTATCTTATCAATGAGTAACTAGCATCATCCAGACCACATTCCACCCAGCCTTTGGCACTGCCAACACAGATCTCACTTTGACAGGACACCCCCGAGCCGAGGCCAGGAATCCACAATAGAGGTGCACTAAAGAATAACTCAAGTATTAGCTTGAGAATCCAAAAATTTATTCCTCACCACATACTACCTCTTCCACCCCACTACCAAGTGCAATGGTAATCCAGAACCCCTAGGCCATCGAGATATCGCCATTCACAATAAGGATTTATGTGTAGGTCAAGGACAAAGTCAAATAGTGGAAACAAAGGAACATAAAATGTATGAACAGCCATAATCAATAACCATCTAAAATAACCATAAAAAACAAACCCCAAACTAAGGATATGAAACATGTATTTATAGACCAAAGAAGGTAATTCTAACTCAATGGGTCAAAATGAAACCATGGTAAGCCAACTTGAGGCAATTCAAGGGGGTTAATTCAATCACAACAGGTTAACTCTAATCCAACCCAAGCAATTCGAATTTCAAGGAGAATGACTCCAAGCCACTCCACCCAACTCAAAATTAGTGAGTTGAGGTGTCATGCAAGCCAAGGAATCTTCCCAAAATAGAAACAGGGGGGTTACAGAAGGATTTACACAAGAGTTACACAAGGAGTTACACAAGGAATTACAAAACCACCAAAGGGTATCAATCAACAAGTGGCACCCACCCAAACATTAAGGAGGCCCACTAAATCATGAATTAGGCTCAATAATACCAACATAGGATAAATTAATCAAAAGTTGGGTCATTTGTACAATGTTTGGGTGATCATCAATTAATAAAGCCACTAAGGCATAAATATGGACCAAGATCAACCAAACAAGTTGTTAGCGCTAGGATTTTTGTGCCCCGAAGGTCGAGGGGGAGGGCCCGCTCCCAGTGTAACAGCAGAACCGCTTTAGACTGCGCCTCTGGCCCTGCGCAGTCAGAGAGGGATCTCTCATTTGTCACCAGAGTCTACTCTGCATAATATTTTCAATCTCGTGTGTCACCAAAGTTTACTCCGCATAATATTTTCAATCGACATGATCAGGGGGCCAGGATCCTGAATGGAATAAAGTATGTAAAGGTGAGATGCAAGGTGGGATTATGGGGGCGGGAACCATTGGCAATGGAGTCGAGAACCTGCCTAGTGAACGCTTGCAAGAGGAAAGGAAGGAATAGGGTAGAAAACAGAGGCGAGGTAGCCATTGATCTCCCAATCAGGAGATTTTTAGTGGGCGGTTGGAGGACGAGAGAGAGAATAGTCCATCGCGTGGAACACCAGAGAGATGAATTCCACGCAGATTTAGAAGAACAATTAATAAATGTCTGGAACAACAGCTGGAGCATAACAAGTATGAATTCCTAACTACTATACCCTAAGTTGCAGACATGAAAAGCAATCAACATACTGGAGTGAAAACAGGGAACACATTGCACATAAAAGAAGATACATATTGGGAAAAGCAATGACACGTGAATCTCTGCTATGATGAACAACTCCTCCTCTGCAATTTTTATTCATAACACAGGCATCAAAAATTATTTACAATGGAGAGCCTCAGCCCTAGAATGTTTCCCAATCCAACCAACTCTCCCTTCCTCCCTCTATCGGGAGTGTATTTATACTATTCTAATGCTGAGACTACCGAACAGAAAAGTGTTACAAGTCACTATCATGCGCTAACTGTACAGGGAGTGGACTATCGCCACATTTTCCATTTATAAACAATAAACACTGTGGCGCTGGCGGTCGTATTCAGCCCAAGTAACAATATGACGTGCTTTGCCACCATGACGGATGATGAGTATGATGCCTCTTTCTCTACTCAAAGCATGTGCTTCCGCCATGTTCAAATGTAGCTTTTCGCATGGGCATACATTGGCAAGGTAGCTGGCATCTTTCCCTGGTTCGATCACATCCACCACCTCCTTCCTCGCCCGGTAACACTATCGGTCGTGGGCTATGGAAGAAGTTTTGCATTGCTTTTGGTTGAGACGGACCTTTGGGGTGGTTTTTCATTCTTGTACTCCTCACCTCTAGTGATGTGAGCTCTCCCATAGGAACAAGGGTATAGCGTATCTACACCAGCCCCATCACCCTTGGCAAGTGGACTTCACAAACATAATGATGAGGGATTTAAGCCCCTAATGCTCCCATCCGAACAAATTCTCATACAAGGAATAGTCGATGACTGTCCCCTTCTGCGGAGGCTTTGGTGGCAACGACGCTATCAGGGTTCTTGGAAAAACACTTACGAGGAGTAAGTGTCCAGGCCCTGCATTGTTGGCGGCTCGGGTATCACGTCTGGACCTCGATGGATGGTGTCATTCCTGGCATGTAATACCAAGGTGACGGGAGAGTGTTGAAGCTTACCACCAACCATCAACACCCCCAGATGGACAAGTTTCTCAAACCAGATCTTCATAGTCAAACTCTTCAGGCCTTTGCAAATTCGCGAAGAAGTAGAACTCAGTTTCTAGAGATATGTTAGTTCAATCTTATTGCTATGAAAGCAGTATATATAAGGCTTCAGGACTGACCCCACAATGGCTGGCCATCATTCTTGCACATTTTTTCATTGAGTGTATCTGGTCTCAACATGTGTGAAGGCACGAGCCAAGTGATCCTTTACTTGTTGGGGATCTAGTCACTTGGTTTCATCGGTCGTGGCGCCTTACAGCCTGCTATGGGAAGCATTCGTGGATGCCATCTGGTACAATAGATCCATGCTGCATAGTTCATGAAGTGGACGCTCTCATGTTTCCTTGCCCTTTTGAAGTGGGAAACGAAATGGTCTCCCGCGTCGTGCTGGCTTTGCTTCGTGTGAGCAGTGGATTCACCTGCTACTTTCCTCATTTTCGTAGGCCAACTCACACAAAATCCACCTATATTTTCATGATATGACTCTGCCAAAGGGATGATTCCACCGCTACGCGTGCTACAAATGGCGTCGAAGAAATCGACCAATCTGCAAGAGCGCAAATTACACGGGTGAACGTCTCCTCCGTTGTCATCTCCGCACTGGATGTGAAATCACGTACCCTAGGATCCATCTCAGCCATATGAATCATGAAATCTTTCATTTCCACCATCCACATTCCATTCCTTCTGCCGCCAACTTTTCTCCTTTGAACACCGTGGGCAGTTCAGGATCATGACATGTTTTCAACCGTTGATCGCGACCGATCCTTCATGTAGCCATAGATCTTAGTGGGCCCCACTATATTTCACAATGGGAAGCTTTTGGTATTCACCGTGCCAGTCCACACTGCGAAATAGACTGTGGTCGTAGATTTCTCTCCAATCTTATCGCGACCGTTGATCTTTGTGACTAATATCCCTCCTTCGCGATTTGAAATCGCGGCTTTTACCTGCATAGTCATGGTTTGCGAAATTGATTGAGGGCGTAGATCTGACTCAGATCTCATCTCGACTGTAGAATGTTTCGACCTTTAACCCATTTCGTAAATTGGAAACGCGGATTTGGTCGAGCATGTCTACTCACGTGAAATGGTTTAGAGCCATTGATCCATCTTCGATCAATTTCAGCCTTTGATCTCAAGCCTTTCCCAATTCCTTCAGCACATCTTTTGTTTTCTTCTTTGCTTTGCACCTCTGATATCCTAAAGGAGAGTTCACATGAAGTTCGCGGGAATGAGATCCTCATCGAACTCCTATCATGTTCTTAAATCAACTGTTAAAAATGGAGTGTTAACAACTGGCTCCACGAGGGATGCTATCCTCCCAGTGAGGTAGCAAAGAACCCATGTAGACCAAGTGCCAAACCATTGGGATGCTTTCAATCTTTCTTTAACACCTCCATTCTGCTCTGAGTTACTACTTCAGTGAATTCGTGCCACTTTTGAAAATCATGCTGGTGACTGTAAACCTGTGTTGGTAACTAAAAAATGAAAACAACTAAAATAGTAATGAAAGAAATGCTTGATAACTGCCGAGCTTATTTTTTCCTCCTACTCGACCTAACTTTTTACACAAATCTGATTAAGTGAAATCAGACTTCCAATGGAGCCAATCAAGCAACTTGCCTAATATTTTTGTTCTTTCATTGTGCTTGATGGACAAAAATGAAATAGAAAATGGGAGAATGAAATGATAAACAAGCTGATCTTCAAAGAAGGGATGCAACCAATCACTGCCTTCGCCCAGACCCTCCATGTACTCGGCTACAGGGTCATAGAAATCATGGCAACCTCTAGCATGTTATGTCACCTGCTCATGGGAAATCAGTATGGAGCTTCCTTCTTCTAGAGATTCATCAGGTTGACACTTGGAAGATTGCAGAAAATGACCCACATAATCTTTCTTCAATGGAACCTCCCACTTTCCACTCGAAATTTCTGCAGCAAGAGCTTGATGTGCTTCAAGAGGGAAGTCCCCTTCTTTTCCAGTGGAACCGAGTAGGCATATTCCTCCTATGTGAGGTGGTGCTACTAAAGATGAAATATCAGAGAACGTGTTTATTTGGAGGTTTCTACATCCATATTCATAGCTTGTCCCTTTACTACAAATTTCCAATATATTAGTAGCATAAGAGTTATTGCTTGGCTGGTTCTTCTTATCTTCTTCTTTCTTGCATAGGCTTCTAGTATGCGCCATCTCCATTTCTTTCTGCTTTTGCTTTGAATCCTTAATCATGTGTCGTATTAATTCAAAAGAGGCATAACACAAGGGTAGGCTATCACCTCCAGTGCCCCTATCATCCTTTCCTGCTTCAACCTACTGACTTCGCATGGAATCTTGATTCCTTTCATCAACGGGATTTGCTTCAATAGCTAGCTCATCAGGCATATTCTGTAGGTACTCTTCTTCATATTCATCGTACACAGGCATACCAAACTCTTTCTTAAAATCACCCTTTGCGGACCAGGGACGGTGCAGGTTGCCATCTTCAGAGAACAGTCCTGCAGGACTGCTTGTTCTAGCCTCAGGACGGTCATCTTTCTGCATACCATGAGGGATATTTAACAGGCCAGTGATTTTCCCATTCTGCTTGTAGGGCCCAACCAATTTGTATGTATCTTTTATTTCACCACCATTGTCCTGATCTGACAATTTCTTGGACATCTTAAGGTTTTCCTCAACCTCCAAATAGTCAGCGAACATCTGCAGCAGGGTGGTTGATTTTCTCTCCAAAAGAAGCAAGGAAAAGTCAGGAGAAAAGACGACTGCATAATAGATATTAGCAGCGTTATCAAGAGGTTGGACTTCCTTAGGCATGTTATAATAAAATATTGTGAATCTTCTATTAAAACTAGATATGGCCTCACCCTTATGCCTCCTCAGGGAATAAAACTCTGAAAGTATTTGCTCCAATGGCCTTCTCCTACCCAAAAACTCCAAGAAGGTGCAAGAAAACTCTTCCCAAGTGTTGATGGACTTAGGCTACAAGTGTTTAAACCATACTTTGGTATCTCCTTACAAGGACAAGAAAAAGCCCGCGTGCATACTATTACAGAGAGAAATTCTTATGGCTTGGGGTACCACAATAGACAACTTGACTTTAGAAATCAATCCTTTCCTATATGCAAGAGAAACCAAATATCTAACCCTAAAGGATCTTGATTCGTACCTTGTTCTGGACGGTTGATGTAGATCCCCATTGAGCTTTCCAACTCCAGCTTGAATTGATAAATTGATTTCTCAACATTCAATAAACAAGACAAGCATGCTATATATAATCGTGTTAGATCTACTTTAGCATATATAATCAATAACATATAAGCATTTGAAATCATCCATGGATTAAATATTCATTCAAATACACATTATTGGACAGGAAAAGATATTTCTATTAATATCAGAGATTACAATGAATACAACCTCTGTCGACACGTTTGCAAATCGGAGAAACTGAGTCCCCCACTTGGGCCTCCACCACTTCAATCCTCCATCTCTCGATAGCAAGCTCACAAGCAAAGGGAAATCTTGGGAAGAACACAAAACTGCTCCAAGGGACAAAGGGATGTAGACTCAAGCACAAGTTCTGGCAACAATGGACTATAGTTCCCTTGCTCTCAATTCCTCATGCCTTCAATGTATCCAAAGGGTTCCTTATATAGCTCTTCAATGGGGTAATGAAAGGTCAAATATGAGTGATCTCAATGCATAGGGAAGGCTAGGAGACAAGTGAGTCGGATCCACATTAAGGAAAACTCCAAAAGAATTTGGTCTTTTGCACACATCCCGATGTACGTGGTTTTAGGGTTCAAACTTGCGTATATACATGATAAAGGGTTTAAAAGTTGCATATGGTGATTTTTGCATGTTTTTAGGGATGATCTTGGAAACATCAAAGGAACAAAAATGGTCCATGGGGTCGAAGGAGTCTACAGAGGGACGGGGAAGGCCATAAAAGTGTGATTCACCATGTGTGGTAAAATCAGCTATAACACATACATCATCATGATCTATCTCAAAAAGGTCAGAGAAATTCTCAAAGGCTTGTAAATGTTTCTCAGCAGTCAAGTCTTGGGATTCTCCATCAAACCTGGGGAGGTACTTGTAATATCTCATGGGAAAATCACGGAGGATGGGAGGCATTTGTAGTGGTTCGTATCAGCTTGGAGAAATAGGAGAGACAAGGTTAGGCACAATAGCCAAGCTATCGTTCGAGGTTTCATGAATTTCACAGGGGTGTCCTTTGACATCGTGAGCCCCTGGATAAAAATCTAGGCCATAATCATATGTACAAGATGACGCAATGCTTTCGATTTGTAAAGAAGGATAAAAAATAATATATTCATAGCTCTGTTTAGAATGAGTTGAACCATAGAAGGTTGTTTTGATAAATCTGGGAAAAGATAAGAGCAAACTTACAAGATAGGATAAGGAATTTTGAAAGAAATGTAGACCTGAGTATCTAGACCTTCCGTCAGGCATTTCTAAGCTTTATAATGGGTCCATTTTCCAAACGGAGCCTACCATCTTTCCTCGGTCATTTGATTTCTGGGTCACACCACCAGTGGAGTCGCTGAAGTATGAATCCTTCAAGAGTGGAGTCGCCAGGTGAAAAGTGCTCAACCTTCTTGATGTATGGCCAATTGTTCACCATCAACAACCAGATCTAAATCTTTGTCGTTCTTCCCAGGGAGGATCTTCAATTTTGTCCCTGGCAACAGCGCTAGTTTGTTAGCACTAGGATTTTTGTACCTTGAAGGTCGAGGGGGAGGGCCTGCTCCCGGTGTAATAGCAGAACCACTTTAGACTGCACCTCTGGCCCTGCGCAGTCAGAGAGAGATCTCTCGTTTGTCACCGGAGTCTACTCCGCATAAGATTTTCAATCTCGTGTGTCACCAAAGTTTACGCCGCATAAGATTTTCAATCGACATGATCAGGGGGCCAGGATCCTGAATGGAATAAAGTATGTAAAGGTGAGATGCAAGGTGGGATTATCGGGGTGGGAACCATTGGAAATGGAGTCGAGAACCTGTGTAGTGAACGCTTGCAAGAGGAAAGGAAGGCATAGGGAAGCAAACAGTGGCAAGGTAGCTGCTGATCTCCCAATCAAGATATTTTTAGCGGGTGGTTGGAGGACGAGAGAGAGAACAGTCCATCGCGTGGAGCACCAGAGAGATGAATTCCACGCAAATTTAGAAGAACAATTGATAAATGTCTGGAACAACAGTCGGAGCATTACGATTATGAATTCCTAACTACTATACCCTAAGTTGCAGACATGAAAAGCAATCAACAGACTGGAGTGAAAACAGGGAACACATTGTACATAAAAGAAGATACATATTGGGAAAAGCAACGACACATGAATCTTTGCTATGATGAACAACTCCTCCTCTGCAATTTTTATTCATAACACAGGCATCAAAACTTATTTACAATGGAGAGCCTCAGCCCTAGAATGTTTCCCAATCCAACAAACTCTCCCTTCCTCCCTCTATCGGGAGTGTATTTATACTATTCTAATGCTAAGACTGCCGAACAGAAAAGTGTTACAAGTCACTATCATGCGCTAACTATAGAGATATTGGACTATTGCCACGTTTTACAATTATAAACATTAAACATTGTGGCGCTGGCGGTCGTATTCAACCCGAGTAACAATTTGACGTGCTTGGCTGCCATGACAGATGATGAGTATGATGCCTCTTTCTCTACCCGAAGCGTGTGCTTCCACCGTGTTCAAATGCAGCTTTCCGCATGGGCACACATTGGCAAGGTAGCTGGAATCTTTCCTTGGTTCGATCACATCTGCCACCTCCTTCCTCGCCCGGTAACACTGTCGGCTGTGGGCTATGGAAGAAGTGTCGCATTGCTTCTGGTTGAGATGGACCTGTGGGGTGGTTTTTCATTCTTGTACTCCTCACCTCCAGTGAGGTGAGCTCTCCCACGGGCACAAGGGTGTAGCGTATCTACACCAACCCCATCACCCTTGGCAAGTGGACTTCACAAACAGAATGATGAGGGCTTTAAGCGCCTGACGCTCCCATCCGAACAAATGCTCATACAGGGAACATTCAATGACTGTCCCCTTATGCGGAGGCTTTGGTGGCAGTGATGCTATCAGGGGTTCCTGGAAAAACACTTATAGGGAGTAAGTGTCCAAGCCCCACATCATTGGGGGCGCAGGTATCACGTATGGACCTCAATGGATGGTGTCATTCCTGGCATGCAATACTAAGGTGATGGGCGAGTGTGGAAGCTTCCCACCAACCATCAACATCCCCAGATAGACAAGTTTCTCAAACCAGATCTTCATCGTCAAACTATTCGGGCCTTTGCAGATTCACGGAGAAGTAGAACTCGGGTTCTGGAGATATTTTAGTTCAATCTTATTGCTCTAAAAGAAGTATATATAAGGCTTTAGGATTGACCCCGCAATGGTTAGCCATCATTCCTGCACATTCTGTCATTGAGTGTATCTAGTCTCAACATGAGTGAAGGCGCAAGCATAGCGATCCTTTACTTGTTGGGGATCTAGTCACTTGGTTTCATCAGTCGTGGCGCCTTATCACCTGCTATGGGAAGCATTCATGGATTCCATCTGGTACAATAGATCCATGCTGCATAGTTCATGAAGTGGATGCTCTCATGTTTCCTTTCCCTTTTGAAGTGGGAAACATAATGGTCTCCCGCGTCATGCTGGATTTGCTTTGTGTGAGCAGCGGATTCGCTGGCAACTTTCCTCATTTTCGTAGGCCAACTCACATAAAAGCCACCTATCTTTTTGTGATATGACTCTGCCAAAGGGATGATTCCACCGCTACACGTGCTACAAATGGCATCAGAGAAATTGGCCAATTCGCAAGAGCGTAGATTACACACGTGAACATCTCCTCCACTGTCATCTCCGCACTAGATGTGAAATCACGGACCCTGGGAGCCATATCAGCCATCCAATTCAGGGAATATTCTATTTTCGCCGTCCACATTCCATTCCTTCTGTCGCCAAATTTTCTCCTTTGAACACCGCGGGAAGTTTAGGATCATGACATGTTTTCAACCGTCGATCGTGACCGATCCTTCATGCAGCTGTAGATCTGAGTGGGACCCACTGTCTTTCGCAATGGGAATCTTTTGGTATTCATCATGCCAGTCGGCACTGGGAAATAGACCATGGCCATAGATTTCTCTCCAATCTTATCGCAGTCGTTGATCTTCGCAACTGTTATCCCTCCTTCGTGATTTGAAATCGCAGCTTTTACCCACGCAAGTATGGTTTACGAAATTGATTGAGGCTGTAGATCTTACTCAGATCTCATCTCAATCGTAGAATGTTCCAACCTTTAACCCATTTCACAAATTGGAAACGCGGCTTTGGTCGAGCATGTCTACTCGCGCGAAATGGTTTAGAGCCATCGATCCATCTTCGATCAATTTCAGCCTTTGATCTCGATCCTTTCCCAATGCCTTCAGCACATCTTCTGTTTTCTTCTTTGCTTTGCACCTCTGATATCCTAAATAAGAGTTCACATGAAGTTCATGGGAACAAGACCCTCATCGAACTCCTATCAGGTTCTTAAATCAACTGTTAAAAATGGAGTGTTAACACAAGTTCTAAAGGGTTAGGAATGTCCCCATTCCCCCTCACATTGTGGATCTAGGCCTCCCATACTCTTTTAGTGATCCTTGCTGTGCCAGTTGTTTTCATTCATTAATTATTTACAAAATAATAATAATGTCTCTAGGTCCTTAAAGACCCTTTTTTCCAGCACCTCTTCCCACAATAATAAACAATTACAAATTACATATGTCATGGGATTAACACACAGGTTATTACATCCCCTCCCCCTTCAATCATGCATCGTCTCGATGCATAATACATACATGATTTTACAACTTTCAAAGGGATCACTACCTTAAGTTTTCAAGTAGTATTTCTTGGAACTCCTCTTCCGAGAAACCAAAATATTTCCCATTACTAGTTTTATGCCTGTCTCCACTGCCTATGTGATGTGACTCCCTTCACTTAACTTGTTCCTCAAGATATCACCATCCCATTTTCTGGATTCTTGTGCGAGAACCAAGACTAGTAGCAAGGGTTAATATTCAATCCCCATTACATGGTCTTCAAATATCAACAAATATACATTCACCTGAAAATCATATTTCAATCAACCATATGATTAATATCATGTATAAAAATGTACGATACATGATATAAGAGTATTCTTTAACTACTAAACCATGAACATAAAGATAACATAAATCAATCACCATGGAACCTATACAAAATACAACAACATGAATAGCACATGAGAGCATACTTATCTCAAATTTGGGCAACTAACTTCAACGGGACAATGTTCCTCCCATAAGAAGAGCGCAATTAGTTTAGTAACTCTCATAACTACCTCTTATGAGAACCTCAATGCTTTCCACTAATACTTTCATGTCTGTCTCCATTGCTTATGGGGTCACCATCCCATTTCCTGGCTTCCTGTGTGAGAACCTGGACTAGTAGAGTGATATGACGTAAGAAAAGGGGTGACAATCCACCATGTTACCTCTATGGAAATGGATACTAGACTGCTCTCTGAGGGAATCCATGAACTCAGTCCCAACAGCTAAACCATATTCTTCAACAAAGATATTTGAAATAGAGATGCTTCTTTAACATGGATGATTTTTCACATTCCCAACAAACACATGGTGTAAACATATATATTGTTCAATAAGATTCTTAAAATACATATTTCAAAAAAACAATTTTTTAATTAATTACATGAAATACTTCAGCATATGCAAGGTACTCGAGATTAGATACTTCTTCAACAAATACTTGAAATGCATCTAACTGAATCTTATTCTAATCAATTTCAATAATATGAAATGCATCTAATATACATGAAATGTGTTCAAATAAGTCGATCACGTGATATGCATTACCAAGATGCTTTTGCATGATTTATCACTCAAATAATTTTCCTACAAGGATGCATGAAGTGTCACCAAGATATTTTTTAAATAAGATGCATGAACTATCACTATGATATTTTACAAATATGCATTTCAACAAAGGTATTTGATATACTACAAGGATAGCCTAGCAAGATACTTTCAACAAAGATCACAAGGATAAATGTTTTCAAAGATCACCTAAATACTTTTTCATTTTAATGTAACAAGCAAAGTGAAGTTATATGCAACAGTTCTAATCTAACTAAGAACCAAAAAGGGCCATAACAACCTATTACTTTTCATCTCAACACAAACCATAATTCTTCTTAGAGATCATTCAAAAAAACATTATTCATCAACTAATATCAATCATACAACGACCCTCATGCATACATTATCCATAAATACATCGACCATCAATTCATAATATCTTAACCTATATCAATCATATATTGATCATGTAATATCAACCAAGTACAACCATACATGCATCAACTAACCATACGAGCATCAATCATAGTACATCAATCAAAGCACATCAACCACGATACATCAACCATCATACATCAATTAGAATACATTAATCAGAATACATCAATTAGAATACACAATCATAATACATTAACTAGGATTCATCAAGAAAAATACAATTATCATAATACATCAATAATAATACATCAACCAACATACATCAATTTGAATACATTAATCAAAATACACAATCAGAATACAACAACCAAGATTCAACAAACATAATATAATGATCACAATACATCATCCAGAAGACATCAACCAAGATGCATCAATCATACACATAACAACCATAACAACCAAGGACAACAGATAATATGAACACATACAATGTTGACAATGTCATACATGTATAAACCATTAATCAACCAATGTCAATCAATAACATCCAATAGCAACCAATAATATCAAACAACATACATCAACTATAGAAATCATATCGAGTAGTTACTATTTATCATAACATTACATAGAATCATTAGCACATGAGGATATATATAATAATACCTTACATTACTAATTATTTGTGCGTAGCACACTACGTCTTATCAATCAAAGTAAATACATAGTCACCTCAAACAACCAATCATCCTACCACCAACATCTTCTAATTTTATACAATAAAACAATTATTAGCTATACAACACACTATCATACACTCATACCATATACCATACTTACTACTACTATGTATTATATACATACTCTTGTTTTTGTTTACATATATATTATAATTCTTTAATCATATATCATATTATTATTAATCATATACACAACGTATTAGTCATATAATCTATATATTCCATATTTAATATACTCATAGAATTATTATGTTATACCATAATATCAATACAATTATAGAAATAATTGCATAACTCAATACTAGCATGTTAGATACGTATTATAACATATATAACATATATATATATATATATATATATATATATATATATACTAACATAACACTCTTGATCACACTATACTATACTTCCTAATATTTCCAAACTCTGAAATACTTCCAAGCACTTCTAAATGCTTCCAAACACCTCCAAACACCTCCAAACACTCAAACACTTCCAAACACCTCCAAATTTTATACTTACGTCATTACATATGTTCACCTCTATACATATAGTATATTCACAATATTACATACATGTAATACTAATAACGATTACACATAATAAAATACATATTATAGTATATACAAACATACAAGCATTCATATATATAACAATGCATCTATTCTTATATATAATTTCAACAACTATACATATCACCCATATCATATTATACATATTTATGTCGATGTCATATATATTATATTATCTTACACTACAATACTACTTACTTATACACAAAATGAAATAAATAATCTTAAGAGAAGACAAGTGGGTCATTTCCTCCTAGGAGTTACATCTCGATAAGTAAAATAATTAAAATAAAAGAGAATATGAACCATTAGAGACAAGTGGATCATTCTCCTCCAAAATAGATAAGGAGTTGCATCTCCATAAACAAAATAAATAAAAATAAAAGAGAATATGAACCATTAGGGGACAAGTGGCTCATTTTCTCCACTCAATAAATAAATTAGTAAGATAGCTAGTATAATAATAATGTTACCACTAACCCAAATAAAATAATTAAATAATAGAATACAAAAATATCACATAGCTATGCTTACCTCCAAGTGGCAATTCCACCACTAACTAATTACATAAGTTAGCATAGTAATAATTAATAAATATTATAAAAACATACTACATACATAAAATAAAAAGAGAATGAGAAACACAATTTAGACAAGTGTCTCATTCTTGAAAATAGCTAGCAAGTTACTCATCCATGTAACCACCACCATCCAAGTGACATAAATAAAACTATAAAAGCATACCATCCACAGAGAATACAAAATCAATATAGGGTATAAATGCCACTTAATAAATCATATTGATATTTAATAATAATAGAACTATATCATCTTAATAACTTAGCATTAAACTAATACTATGTTATTATAATTACAATTATTTACTTATCAATTCATAATCATAATGTACCAGTAAATAAGTCATACTACAAGAAGCATTTAGATATTGACAATTCAATCGACAATAAAAGAGGAAAATGCACAAGCATCAACCAATCAAGTCAAATTCAATTATTAGATATGCACCACATAGTAATTACCAATCAATCTATTGAACAACCAACATTTAATATTAATTCATTCTAAGGAATACAAAGAACTAATCTCTAAAGTGAGGTTTATTATTCTTCTATTAACATAAGGGAGGTTAAACTAATCTTACTAAGCACATTTGTAAATTCCAAATGCACATATACACAAGATAATAACTCTGTAGAAGACCTAACAACCGCACTGTTGGAACCTAAGATCTCATACCACTTGTAATGTCCCTTGGGGATATCAATGGGTCTGAGGGACATATCATTAGCTATCTAATGCTAATTAGATCATTTTAGCACAATGGATTAGTTAAACAAATATTAAAATTCATTTTTCAATATTTGTTTCATGACAAAGCCCTTTTAATTACAAATAAATTAAAATAAATTCAATAATTATTCAAATGTATGATCCAAGGGATGGAATGGATTACTAAAAAATTCTAGCAACATCACATATCCATTCAAATACAATTCATACATAAATTCCACATCTAAATGTCATTTACTCTTAATCATGATTAATTAGTAATTAGTGTTCCAATTACGATACTTAACGACAATTAGTGCATAATTGATAGTACTTATTATAATTTTATTCGATGCACAAGAATGCCAATGAACCAAAAAGAGAGCCTAACGAAATTATAAACATATTTAAGCATGCATTTACAACAAAATAAAGTACTTTTGCAAATATGATCCAAGTACATAAACGAAGGATATCTCAAGTTCAATCAAATACAACTAGTAAAAAAACACTACCAAGAATTCAATCAAACCAATCGTACCAAGTTTAGAGGCACACAGAGGTGAAGGTACAGATATGGAAAATAGCATTCTATAGCACAAGTAAAGCACCAATAACAGATCATATGGTTGTACATTTTTCTTTTGCCAAAAACATATATTCGAATCCAAAAACTATTTACCAATTTCACTGCAATGTACATAGCTTTCAATTGAGATTTCCAAATGCCAAATAAAGAGAGATATATGACTATTTTAGCTCATGGAAATCATATCAGGGATCACTTACATTCATATGGTTGTAGCTTTCCACCCATATACATTCCATTAAACAATCCACAAAATAAGTTAATTATACTCATTCGAAATGACTAGTAATACTAGGAATCACTAGAATATTTAAATCCACATCTCGTAGAATAATTCAAATTCAATTCCAACTCCCAATAACATGTTTTATCTGTAATAATAGAGGTATATCTCATTCTAACATTTTTCAAACACTTCATATGCAAAGTCACAAATCTACTAAAAACAATTCCATTGAAGGAGCTAGAAATTGGAAATTGATCTGGAATTTCGGTAGACATTTCCCCAACACAACCAAGAAGATTTATCCTCAAATTATCACACACATTTCAATACTATTTATCATATATAAACATAAAATTAACACTCAGGAATTTTTACAAACACTTCATGTGATAATTCTCCAAATTATGCCAAATAATCTGATCAAAGAACTAGTTTTCGAATAAAAGGTAGAAGCATAAAAAATAAGTGTCTTAAACCATTCCGAGGATACTGCACCATCAAAATACACAGTATATAATGAAAATGGGAATAAATATCAGTTCTATATCAAAGGTACCAAATAATTATTTTCTCAAACAATTTGTGCATAAAATCGCAAAAACTAGTTTCCAATTCCTTCATAAAATTTACTTGCATAAATAGATTGAATTCTATAAGAAATTTCTTCCACAAATAACTCATATATTCCATGAAACATTTCATGTGAATCCATAAATAAATTATATCATATCTAAGTAAATTAAATAAACATGAGATAAATCACTTATCTTATCAATGCGCAACTTGCATCATCCGGACCACATTCCACCCAGCCTTTGGCACTGCCAAGCCAACTATCAATTTGACAAGCCACCCCCAAGCTGAGGCCATAGATCCAAAATAGAGGTGCACTGAAGAATAACTCAAGTATTATCTTGAGAATCCAAAACTCTATTCATCACCACATACTTCCTCTTCCACCCCACTACCACATGCAATGGTAATCCAGACCACCCAGGCCATCGAGATATCGCCATTCACCATAAGGATTTATGTGCAGGTCAAGGACAAAGCAAAGTAGTGGAAACAAAGTAAAATCAAAGGTATTAACAACCATAATCAACAACCATCTAATAACCATGAAAAACAACCCCCAAACCAAGGATATCAAGCATGTATTTATAGACCAAAGAAGGTAATTCTAACTCAATGGGTCAAAATAAAACCATGGTAAGCCAACTTGAGTCAATTCAAGGGGGTTAATTCAACCACAATAGGTTGACTCTAATCCAACCCAATCAATTCAAATTTCAAGGATAATGACTCCAAGCAACTCCACCCAACTCAAAATTAGTGAGGTGAGGTGTCACACAAACCAAGGAATCTTCCCAAAATAGAAAAGGGGGGTTACATAAGGATTTACACAAGAGTTACACAAGGATTTACACAAGTATTTACACAAGGAGTTACAAAACCACAAAAGGGGCTCAATCAACAAGTGGCTCCAACCCAAACACTAAGTAGGCCCACTAAATCATGAATTAGGCTCAATAATACCAACATAGGATAAATTAATCAAAATTTTGGTCATTTGTACAATGTTTGGGTGATCATCAATTAATAAAGCCACTAAGGCATAAATATGGAACAAGATCAACCAAACAAGTTATAAAGGGCTATGAATGTCCCCACCCCCCTCACATTGTGGATCTAGGCCTCCCATACTCTTTTAGTGGTCCTCGATGTGCCAGTTGTTTTAATTAATTATTTATTTACATAATAATAATAATGTCTCTAGGTCCTTAAAGACCCTTTTTTCGGCACCCTGTGACACGATAATAAACAATTACATATGTACGGGGTTAACACACGGGGTATTACAAAAGTATTAGAAAGTAATTAAGGGGTGGGAGTTCATTTGGATAGATGCATTTGGGTTTTTAGGTGGAATGCTTATAGGGTGGAGGGACTAAATTACGCTCACTAAAATTTTTTTAGTGTCTTATGGGCTTGGGATGATCTTTAAGTGCGAGAACTTGAACTAGCAAGTCACTATTCTAAATATACACGGGCCCTTTTTATAGAAGCAAATTTTTGGGATAAGTTTTTTGGGTACAACTTCTTTGAGAGCAAAATTTTATAATTGGACGTGACTTAGATTTTACCTTGAGTAGGAGTGAAGTGTGGGGGTAGAGCACTAGGGTGGATCTTATGTATGGTTATTTCCTACAACAACTGGACATATTAGAATCGGTCGATGTTGATCACATACATCTCAAACCTACTTGGAACAATAAAAGGGCGAGAGTGGTGGTTGTATCAAAGCACTTGGACATGATTTTAATGATTGTCTCATTGATGAGAGGAATCAAAAGAAGTAGGTATTGGATTGATACTGGGGGAGGGTTTGACCACTCACCAATTTACCTACAATTATATATCAAGGAGAAAAAAACCATTAGCACCCTACAAATTTAATCCATATTTGTTGGGGAATGTGGATTTTGTCTCATTAATAAAAGATGGTTGGTTGGATTTTGATACTACCTCCAAACTTTCACCAATTCGCCAGTTCGTGGATTCCCTTAAGGAAATCAAGAAGTTGGTTGTGTATTGTTCTATAGTAGGTTTAAGGATTGAGATGCAAGATTACCATAAGTGGAACAAAAAATAAGAGATATGTACTCATATAATATGACTAGGGTATTCATAGTAAATGAACTACAAATGTTGACCAAGCTTGAGAAAAATAATATGTATTTCCAGGGAGCACGAGGAAAAGTAAAGAATGAAAAGCCGAGAATTTTGGATAGCTCTAGGAGATTAAAACACCTCCTATTTCAAAACTTTGTGTTATACACTTATTTTCCACACCATCAAGTGTCTCACTTTCACCACCATGAGAAAGTTTTTCCATAATCCCTAGGCTTGTTGGAAGAAATACACGTCATCAATAGGTCGAAGCACTACATTTTTACCCCAATTTTATGCCCTTTGACACACATTATCACCCCCATATCCATGTTTGGGGAGGGATGAAACCTTGTTATCCCTCCTTAATCAATTATAAGGGAGTGATGAAGTCCTACTTCATCCCAATGTGCTCAATGTTGAGGGGGGGATGAAGTTGTTGAAACTATTTATCTCTTGTTTTAGGATCAATACCACAATCGAATTAAATGGTTAGGTCTAATAGTCAATCCTTTCTATCCTAGGAAATTCCAAATCCTACTTGTTGAGCTAAATCTTCACCGGGTCCTATTTTTTTGCCAAAACCTCTCATAGTTTTGTGTCCTTCACATCCTATATAATGAGAGTCAAATTCTCCATTGAAGGGCATTAAAGGTGAGAGCATCACACTTATGATCCTAAGACACCTAAGGGGATGGAAAGGAAAGCTTGGAAGAGTTGCTACTACATCGAAATTCAAGTTTTAAATGTTATTTTTCATTGTTTTCCATTAATAAAAACTTATCCTATTCCCGTCATGTCTATGTCATTTTTCATATGCATGTCTAGTAT
>LPNX010792383.1:334295-350750 GCA_001517045.1 Pseudotsuga menziesii | reverse complement strand
GCTTTCCATTAATAAAAACTTATCCTATTCCCGTCATGTCTATGTCATTTTTCATATGCATGTCTAGTATTATGTAATTTAATATAGATAGATATGTTTTTCTTGACAGTGTTTTATGGAGGGAAGAAGTGTCATTGTGTTCCTTGTAGTGTCTTTAGCACACCAAGGGATTAGATAGCAAGGCTACAGGTTGTAGTAGTGAGGAAAACCGACCGGAAAGAGGAAGGTAATCTACCTTATCTTTTTATCTTCTCTTATACTTTGCTCATGAGATTGTAAAGTAGATCTAGGGGAAAAGTAGTTCACCATTTGTTTTCCTTTTGTATTGAGTAAAAGGGGTATTGATTCAAGGGGGGTTTCACCTTCCTGGAGGGGAAATTTTACATAACAGAAACTTGGTGGCTCTAGTGGGGAATGATTCCATAGATAATTTCTCAGTTGCTAGCCTTTCGAGTGTTTGTTAGTTGCTTTATCTTTGTAAGTGTGTGTTTGTCTTTTGAATTTTTCACTTCTCTTATAATTATTGAGAAGATATATAATCCAAAAACCCAACTCTTTCTCATATATGAGCAAGATCTATGTTTTTTTAATACTTCCTAGACTTCATCCCTCCCTTATAAGGGAAAAAAAAGTGATAAAACCCTGACTATCTCCCTCTACTAGTGGATAGGGGAGCAATGAAACCTATTTCATCTCTCTTTATCTAGTGTTTCAAGAGAAATAATATCCTCCTTGTATTAATTATGACCTTGTTTTGCATGGCTTTTTTCAGTGTTTGGTCTTAAATCTACTTGTTAGAACCTATAGTACTACTTGGTTAAAGCCTTGTTTTCGATTTGGATGGAATGTTTGCCTTTCTTTTGATTCCTTTTTACATTTTCCTACTCTTGTTCAATTCATGTCATTACTAATCTAAATCCTTTTATCTTTAAGCATTCAAACATCTTCCATTCTGATTCTGAAACCTTTCAATCTTCTTGTTTGATTTTGGAATCTATTTTATTGATTTAGGATCTGGGATATCTTGTTTCAAGCCTCTTTCATTTGAGTTCTTGGTTCTTGTTTTGCCTTGGTAAACATTGATCCCTTCCAAGATTCAAAATTCATTGGCTTTGTTGTAACCTTTTTGTAGACATTTGATCTCTCTTGGATTGAATCTTAAGAGCTTCAAAATGGATTTCCCTTTATTTCCATTTGATTTGTTTTGTAAGTGTTGAAAAACTTGGCTTTTGTTTCCAAGCAATGAGTGTTGAAGACATCTTTGTCGTTAGATTCTCTTAACTCTTGTTAGCTTGATTGAGTGCTTATTTTATCCATCTCCTTTAGATTTGGGTCCTTTGCAAGCATCATTGAATATTTTTATTTAAATTGAAAGTGGAAAAATAGAAAAAGATTACATTTCAATTTTTTCTTGCAATTTGAATCATTTGAAAAGAAGAAAAGAAAAAAAAATGCATTCTATTTTAATTAGTACAGTTATGGTGTGTGTTTTAAAAGATATAGCCTTGCATTTGTTTTGGGATTTCAAAAGTATTCGTTACATTGTTTGGCATTCTTTCTCACCATTCATTAAAGGAAAATATAAAAAATGAATTGCATTGAGCCATTCATTTGCATGGAAACGAAAAACGTACTCCTCTCCTTTCCTGAGATAGAATTCATATAAATGAATTTTTTGCATTTCATCTCTTTGCCTGGTTTTGGATTCGAGTCTCAACATCATTAGTTTCATCTCCATATAACCCGTTGAGTTAAAAAAAGATATTGAAATTAACCAAGGTTCTTCATAAAATCAATTAGACATTTTTTTTATAGCACACCCAGAGAAGTATAGGGATAGGGCCTTTGGACTATGAAACAGTGAGTAAATAGTCCAAGGCTACTAAATGAGATCATAGAACACTACTGAGAGAAAAATACAGTAGTAATAATTACGTTAGTTATAAAATATCCTCTCAAATGGGAGTCAAACACGAGGTCAAGCGAAGTGATCGATTGATATTTACCCTCTCGCATTCGCCTAACGGGAATATTGCAAGTTTCAGACTTTGAAGAGTGGTAGATCCTTGGAGTGACGCACATTCTTCTTTGTTTTGGTCCACAGATGTGTGCCTGAAATTCCCATGCCCATTTTGTAATATTGACTGACGACTATATGCCCTTGGTTGTTCATTGTGAATTGGTAGACATAGCTACCTCTTCTAGGATTCTACACAAGTGACTATGAGGGGTGGTCCTTTTGCAAAGAAGGTTCCTTACAGATATTGTGACAAACACTAAATATTTGCTTCAATGATTCAGGAGGGTATTTTCCTATGGGTTCTTACTTGCACCTTGGGGGATTGATCCAGAAAGATTATCATAATTGTTGCTTGTATCTTGGCTGATAGCTTGATATCTCATCTTTGGAATATATCTGCATCCATTTTTTTCTTGGTTGACTACCTTTAGTTCTTTTTTTTAAAGGGGTGTGTTCCTCCCACATTCATAGTTATACTTAGGAATCATTATTATTATTATTATATTTTCACTATGTTTGACCAAGGTCTTTGAAGATATCGTAATATACAAGGGTTGGACATTGAGGAGAAAGAGCCTCTACCTCCACAAGTTTCATATAACTCTTCCAACGAAGGGACTATCAACTAAGATATTGATTCTAAAGTTGGAAGTGTAGTTTCCCTAAGTGATAAACTCAAAGGGGTAGTTGAGACTGAGGAAGGCCTAGTCCCTCTTGTAAAACCCCCTTTAACCAGAACTTTTGACCCGATACTTGTAGAGTTACCATCTTCAATATATTTTGATGTTCTTGCGTTCTATTGTATGCCATCCAATAGACACTACCGGGAAAAATATATGATGTTTAAATCGACATTTAATTGTCAATCCGAGACTCGTAAGCTTCTAGGTACAAGCACAATATGGTAGGGACAAAGCTTAAGCTAGTCTAATATAAAGATGGCAACACCCCTAAATGAAATAAACAAAATAAGAAAATTGGGATAGCTCAGCACCTAAGGAAGAAGATTGTTATGGAGTGACCATATCTCATGACTTAGGTCATTAATCTATCCATTGGTGTGTTGGTTTTATCCCACAATACTTAGAGTGGGGGGTGAATCAGTATTGACCTTTTTAAAACTAAAACACAGAATAATCAACAATTATGACACAGATTTTATCATGGAAACCTCAAAGAGAAAACCACTAACTCATACTCATTAATAAGATGAATTTACAAAATTGTTTATCTGCTACAACAAAAAGGATGCAAAATACACCCTAGGTTTTTTCTGCAGCTACAGACTAGGATGCTACAACACCCCATATGGTTTTCTACATGTTTTTAATAGACAAGGATGCTACTACACCTTGTTCTCCAGCTACGACTGGAAGAAGGATTTGACCCCCCTGGAGACTTGTGGTCTGCCCTGTGGTATGCCCTAGCACCACCCTGCCACCCTAATCTAATTTTATTCATATCATGGAATAGTTGTAAGATATTCATTATGGACTCTATTAAACTTATTAATAGAGACCCCTCATTTAGACACAAAACTTCATTTAAATACCTAGTACCTTCATCGTTTCAACGCAACTCTTCGTTGCTGCATATTTTCGATTCGGGTCATCGGTGTTTGTTTACAAACACACCCAAATAACACTTACATCTTCAATTCATCGTATTCCTTCACCAAATGTCGATGTTTCATCCCTCCCTCAGCTTCAGATCTCAATTTCGCGGTCCTGTTTATCATTCTCTGATATTTACGCAGTGCAAAACTCTTTCTGCAATGATATTTACCAGTTTTAATTGGAGTCATTGATCCTACTTTCAAGCACAATCTGGACCATAGATCCGTTCTATAGATTTCCTCCTTGAAATCCCTTTTCGTATCAAAATTACCTTGCAACGATTTCTGACCATTGATCTTCGTCAGGCATTTTCTTGACCATCGATCTCTAGTTTTTGGGATGCAAGATGTCAATCATCCTTTTTATTCTTTCCACAAACTTATTTCCGCAATCGTCTTTTCGTGACACCAGTTCCGCACCGTCGATCTTGATTTAGTGAAACTAACCTCAGTCGTCCGATCTCTCCAGATTGCGAGATGCAGGATTTTGACTTTCCGTAAACTTCTTTCTGCAATCTCCTTTCCGCAATATTCCTTCAGCATCGTCGATCTTTTGCAGAGTCATTCCTGACCGTTGATCTTGCGGATTGTAGGATGTGGGATGCAGAAACGCATTTTCTGATTTTCAGACTTTCGCAATATTCTTTTCTGCAATGGTATTTGGCAGGGTCACACTTTCTATTTTTCAGACTCCCACAATTTCCTTTCCCCAACTCTATTTTCGCATTGCAGGATGCGGAATTGTGCTTTCTGATTTTCAGACTTCCACAATTTTCATTCCACAATTCTATTTCGGAATTGCGAGATGTTTCCTAACCGTTGGATCTTGTGCGGGAGCAATGACCACTATTCGATCTTGATGTTTCAAAACTGATCCTCATTCACTTGATCTTTTTATTCCATGTCATCATATGTGTCATGCCACATTCCCAACTATGCCATGTCATGTCATGACTACCTTATTCTTTTGCTACATGACTACCTTAGTCTTTTACTGAGTAGGTTCATGCATCATATATGTTGGTTATTCCTTTGTCATTTGTGAACACCTTTGACATCAATGACAACTATATACTCAACATGCTGAGAGTGCAAGAGTTAAATTTGACGTATGGAAAATCAATGCAAAATACTAAAATCAAACTAGATCACAAAATTCAAACTAACTTTAAAAACCGGTTACCCTTTACAAATGTCAAACTTATTACAATTTCTAATTTACAAATTAATTACAACAAACAAATTTTCAATTACAAACTAAATCAATAAAAAATTCTAAAAACTTATTCTAATTTATAAATTACCTACTTTACATAACATCTAATTAAATAAAATATCTAATTTATCATCTAATTAACAACCAAATTAACATTGAAAATAAAATATTTACTTTACCAATCATAACATCTAAACTACTAAACAAATACTACAAATTCTAGTTTACAAAACTTACAAACTATAAACCAAACATATTTCTAAAAACAAAAGTATTTTTTAATGAATGGACTTAATATAACGATTAACCAAATATTTAATAAATTCTACCAAATCTAAAAAGAAAACTACCGAAAGAATTTTGTTGAAACTCTTTATCGTGTTTTCACAATATAATCTACTTGGTTCATTTGAACAACATGTCAAGATTCAGATCGAGTTACTGCAGTCTATATTATGATTGATCCAATTAAACCAAGTTCATTTTATCTTTGTTTATTTCTCTCACCATTATTGTTTGAACAAATTCAGATTGGTTTTGATTTGTGCAAGGTATTTTGGTCATTATATATACCAATCCAATTCCATTCATATAAACTTCTAAAACATCTAGTCGTTGATATGCAAAACTATCACTATTCTTCCATATATCACTCTGTCGATAAATTAATTTAATCTATTGAATCCACAAGCAAATCTAATTCCCTCTATTATTTGAAAGATTCATATTTCAAATCATATCAAAACTAGAATGAAACTATTTCAAATCTTTCTACAATCAAACTCTATTCAATTCAAAATAAACACTATGCAACTCATAGTAAACTCTACAGAATTTAAACAATTATCATATATCTTAACATAACTCTACAAAACTAGAAAAAAAAACACTATCAATCTAAAATAAAATCTATAAAACCAAATTAAATTTTGTAAAATGAAAATGAAATCCTATGAAATCTAAATTGATTTCTTCACACAAATCTGAACAATTATCTTGAAAGAATCAAACCATTAAACAATTTGTTGTAAAGCATTAAATGGAATTCTTAAAATTTATATCAAATTGAGCTACTGTTATCGACTTGCAATAATCAAAAATCAAAATATTAAGTTACAGAAATGAAAGAATAAGACTACGCTACCTTTCATGGCGGCCCTTCCCACTTGAGACAACTTAGTCTAATGACGCCTCAATATGAAAATGATTTTCAATTCATTAGTTTGTATGTAAAATCACATAACAAATGTATCCAACGTCTAGCATATTACCCCATCCTAAAGAGGCCCATTTATACAACAAAATCTATATAAGAATGGATTAGATCAATCCCCAAAAGAATAAAAAATTCATTCAACAACCCAGAAAACGACCAACACCAAATATGGGAAAATCACGTCTGTTTTGGAAAGGATTTCTCCAAATTCGTTCAGAAATTTTGAAAATTGCCTACATTAATGCGTAAATAGGGTAATTTATGAAGTGCGTTTTGAACAGCTTCACCATATTCATCACATATTTCTCATAAATGAATCTTGAAATCAGGTTCTTGAATTAATGACGGGAGTGCCGGATTGAGTGTCAGGTCAAGTGCAGGACCAGGTGAGTGATAAATCTGCATAATAATAAGATTCTATATACCAAATATTTATTCATTAGATGTGACCTTTGAAATTTTGTTTAAAACTGAATGAAATAGGTGAAATGATAGTAAAACTACATTATCAAAGGCTTCATGAAGTAGTTTTAAAACTTATGCAAAGGAAGCCTAAATAGACGATAAACATAGAGAAAAATTGGTTAAAACACTGGGTTCCTTCTTCGAAAGGTAGACAGTATATGGAAAAAATAGGGAGCCATCATCTCCCCCACACCAAATATCTTGCATGTCCCAATGCAAGGAAACAAAATTGATAGTCAAAATTGGTGATGTGATTTGAGTTAGACCCCTGAGACATTGACCAACACCTGCACTTGAGGAGAGGAAGGAACTGGATTTGGTTGAGTATTCATAATCTCTTCTAGCAGGTGTTATTTATTCTTCAATTGTCTTATCATGCTCTCGTTAGATCTTGCCATATCATCAACCAATTTTTGTAAAGAAGCAACTTTAGTCTTCAGAATCCCATTTTCTACTTGAGATGTTGAGTGAGAAGAGAATGCTCCTTAAATTCCTCTATGAGCTGAACATTCCTCTTTTGGAAATAATAATTTGCATATAGGTCAAAAGGAATGGTTGAAGGATTTGATACTAGAATTTTACAAGTAGGCGTATGTAAAGGATTGGAAGCAGAATGTATAGGTAATGACAATTCATTGGAAAAATGTAAAGGAGATAGAGGCGTTGAAGAGACATGTTGAGATTCAATATGTTTTATTAATGATGGATTAATGGAGATCAACTCATAATTATTCCAATTGGATAGAGAAAATAAGTAAAAATAAGTAATTAATGCTTAAGCCAAATTTCTAAATGAGTCGAACGCGGAATGGATATGGAACAGAGGTAAATCGAGTTTATGGAATTAAGGTACATTGTACATTAATAAAATATTACCATAAACTCATAAGCCAAACTATAACACATAAAATAATTCAATTTAGGTATTTGATATGTATGAATGAATTAACACCCAATCTTAAAAATGCACAGTGGTATAGTTAACAGAAAAATGTTTGACCAGGTGTTCGAACTATGTAAAAATTTGGAATGTGTTGAAGTAAGTGAAGACCCTTCTGCTTCAAAAATGTGTCACCCAATCCTTGATGGATTTTCCAACTAAGACTAATATGATAAGATACTTTAGATTGGAAGTTGATCCAACTAATTAATTGCTAAGATGTTGTTTTTTTTTAAATAATGACCTTGGCATATATCAAACATAAGTGAAAAATGAAGTATTTATATATACTTGATGTTAATGCCATTAAATCAGCTTATGCACTTAAGTATTTTTTGATCAAACCTATAATGTCTATACTCCAATAATGAATAGAACAACAATCATGGATCATTGTCCAAGTCAAATATTTGGACATTGATCGTTTCATAATAATATAAGAAGAATGAGTTACGCAATCATATCTCCAGGCCAAATATATGAAAATAGGTCTAATGGAGGAAACAATTCAACTAACACTAATTTGGAAACCAAGAGAATAATAAATCCAGAAAAATTGAAATACCAAGCTTCTTGAAGGATGCAGGTAAATTTAGGTATTGATTAACTACCTTAATTAAATAGATTCATATTTCATCAACGATTACCTTGGTAATTTTATTTATGTAGTTTCCATATTTTCCATCACTCTGTTCAGCATTCCTTCCAGCACTCCATCCATCACTTCATTATACATGTATTCCAGTACTATGATATTGAAATGTAGAAATATCATAGGTTTTCACAGTTGCATTAAGAATTGCTGCCATTGCTATAAGGGAGATGTTGCGGCCAAAAGTGTTATGTAAAAAGAACAAAGAGTCTTCTTTTTGAACTTCAAACTTATAGGATTTGGAGAAGGAAGTCAACTTTTTGCTTAATTATAAATTCTTCTCCTTCATGTAACAGGTTCCTCAGACAATTCTTCATAATGAGACCTGGCCTGTAATCATTCCATTGGTCATAAACAGAAAGAGAATGGATTAGAAGATTACAGATTAGCATGAAAATGAAAACAGAATTAAAAAGGAACCTAACATTTATTAATCTCATCCTTCCATCTAGCTAAAATTCAGACTTGCATATACAAATTTACTTCCCTTTATTTATACAGAAATTCATCATGAAATGGTATGTCTTAATTAAGTAATAGTTTCACTAAATAAGATCCATAAAAGTACCAGTCAAGTTGATCCAACTTTACACAAGAATGTTAAGTAATAAAATTAAGGTTCATAGCTAAGTCCATCAAATTATTGAACTTAAGTACGCTCTGGAGGTATAACCCTCCTATATAGTAAGGATTAGGGAGTGGCGACTTAAATCATCTTCAGATGATTATCCAATGGCTATTAAATAAGAGTCATTTAATTTTAATTTAACCATACATCTTTTTAATTCTCACAAGAGTACCTCGTTCAGACAAACAAGTATAGATAAAGCATTATAATAGATATTGAAGTCAGAACCCATTGCCAACAAGCCTGTTTAGGACTCTGATGGGGTCACTGTAATATCCAAGAAATATCTTCCCCAGGAAGAATTTCACATTTCCAAAACGCTTGTTCAGTACCCTGATGGGTTTTCCTTGTCATACCATAGGTCGGTACCCGCTTCCAGTAGACCCATTCAACATCCCAATGGTTTAACCTCTTCCACCTCTTTTCTATCAGAAGCTCTTATCCCAAATTCACTTTAAATATAGGATTTATAAATTTCTACCGTGGAGATGAATGGGGGGGCATCTCTGAAAACCTTTCTCGGAGTGCGATGGTATTGGGTCAGAAGATTTTCCTTGAACAATGCTTGTAAATATTTTTTTACATGAACAATTAACTCTTGTGATCATACTAACTCAAAAACATGAGATAGTTACAATTATTTATATGTAAAATTAAAACCAATTGATAATAACAGAAAAATTCTTCAGTCTTAACAACCATCTTCCTATAGCCTTATTGTGGTGTCTTACTAAATAGTAATTCAATGCATTCATCTATTATTACTTGCAAAAATGATTGCTCAATCAAGTGTAAAACAAATTCAAAGTGTACTAGTATGTTATGGTTTTCATGAGTTAAATTTCTTGAGACAAAACTAGATGGTAGAAATTATGTATAAACAAAGAAGAATAAGTCTTGAATGACTGAAAACAATAGGGCTCCAAATATATGATAAAAACATTTCATTTCATCTTTTGCTTAAAACAGAAAGTCAAAAACCCAACACAACTAGTAAATATATTTTGAAAATCTTTCAGAAATTTGATTAAATCAAGAAAGTTCCAGAAAATTCCTTTATAGAAAAATCGTACTTTTCGTGAAGCAGCAAAGGAAACAAAATAACTTCCCTTTTTTAAGTATTTAGAGTTGTTCTTGTAAATAGAAAAGACCAACTCCAAATCAGATTGGTGAGCCAAATCATGAATAAACTCCTTCTTGGAAATAGGTTTATGATATACCTTCAGCCGGTGTCCATTTACCACAAAGGTTTCTTGTTCATCATCATTTGTTCTTATTTTTACAAAACCATTATTAAAAATAGTCACAATTTCACATTACCTTGTGGTATTTTCTTTTTTATAGGCTATGCGATGTTGTTATAATAAATTTTTTGAATGTCTATATTGGGAAGAAGGCATAAATTCTGTTTAAAAATATTAGTCTTTTTATTGAAAAAGGGAAAAAACAAAGTTGCATTAATTTCTAAACTAAACATGCAACTTTTTATTTATATACATATTTTCCTATTCCATCTAAGAGGAAAGAAAAGATTTCTATTCAAGTATATGAACTCTTCCACTGTAACCAATTGTGAAGCAAGATGAAAAATATACCTTTATCCACATATGAAAAAGTTATTGCAGAGATTACCTAGATATGGAAAATGAACCGACTTGCTTTTTTTGTATCAAAAGGTGTTGAAGGAAGGAATGGGATTGTGGTTAGGTTACCTTCCGGAAACAACATTTGACGTAGTCTTGATCCTCACCTCCCTTCATCATGTTATGCAGACCTCTATCTTCTGGATTGTTGATTTCTTTAATACATGTCGGATCTGTTGTCAGGCATGTCGAGAACTCCTCAATTTTAGATTTCTCTCCATCAGATGTAGTCCCCAACTTGTCAATTTCTTATGCAATTTGGCAAGGAATATCTTTTTGAGGCTCTCGGTATTTTGATCTGTTTGTTGTGTTAGGAGAGGTAGATAAACTCTTAACATATGTCAGGATGTGTTCTACCTGATAAGAAGAACTTCCAACGGCTGCTAGGATTTGAGAAAGTTGTTCCAACTTGATGGTCACCTCTGATTCCATTTTCTCGATTGTTTTGTTACTGTCTCACAGAAGGATTAATGTATGGGATTCTTACATCACGCCAAATTTTTTATTTTAGGTTTATATGTGTTTTAAATGATTCTAATCAAGACTATCTACCAGTAAAAACATTTTTGCGTAAATCAAACACACAGCTCTTGCATGAAATAAAACACTATTGCATGAAATTAAATCATGGAAGGTAAACACACCCAAACTTGCAAAAAGAACACCTGCATAAAATTAGATTGTAGGAAAGTAAAATACCTAAACACGCGGAACGAAAAACACACCTTTGCGGAAAAATAAATCAAACATGCGAAAAAGTAAAGACACTTACGATAAAGGAACATCAAGGATTTGGAGAAACCGACTAAAGTGGATGCGTCAGGATATTACACTACAAAAAATATGTAGTGAGTTCGTCCTTGCATCTTATTGTTTCCCCTCCCCCTTGTCATGTAATGTAAAAAAAACCTATCTTCCTCTATCTACCTAGACTTCAACACCTTTATCACCTCCCCGAAAACGGTGCCAAAAATGTCAGAAAAAAATATATGATGTTTAAATCAACATTTAAATGTCAATCCGAGACTTGTAAGTTTCAAGGTACACGCACAATATGTGTGGGGTCAAAGCTTAAACTAGTCTAATCTAAAGTTGGAAACACCTCTAAATGCAATAAACAAAATAATAAAATTGGGATAGCTCAACACCTAAGGAAGAACCATGTTATGGAGTGACCATATCTCATGGTTTAGGTCATTAGGTGCAAGATTAGGTGAATGAGAAATCTGCATAGTAATAAGAATATATATACCAAACAATAATTAATTAGATGTGACCTTTGAAATTTTGTTTAAAATTGAATGAAGTAGGTGAAATGATAGTAAAAATACCTTATCAAAGGCTTCATGAAGTAGTCTTTAAAACTTTTACAAAGGAATCCTAACAGAAGATTCACATAGAGAAAACTTGGTTAAAACACTTGGTTCCTTATTCGAAATGTAGACATGATATGGACAAAACAGGGAGCCATCACACACAATAAGCAACCATCAAATATGGATATAACACCACTTAACCCCTCAAACAGTTTTTTGGTATCCTTTCCTCTCTCTACAACCACTATGGTTGAACTTGCGATATCCATTTTGGCTCGAACCACCCCTACTAATGCTTTTCATTTATGGGGAACATATTTGACCTAGATCATCTCTCAGCTAGGTTAGATAAGTATGACCTTTCCACACACCTCGTCACAACCACCTATGAATGTTAATCCTCCTACGTTGGAACTAGGTTATGTTCCCACTACCAGATATATTCCTATGCTTACACCAAGTGAATTGCTTGATCATCCCATCCTTCCTCCCTCTAGTCAAGTGGCCCATGGTAGTGCTACCCCGAGCCCTAAATCAAGTGGATTGGTTTTTCCCCTACCCACTCAGGTAGGTAACACGATGGAAGTCACACAAATTGTTTCACCAATACCTGCAACTATTCAAATAGGAAACTATTCCATGTCTCTCACTAGGGGGGCGAGGATTACAACTGGGGGAAACCCCCCTCTATGGAGAAATATTTAACATGGGGGAAACAACTAGCTTGGGTCCAACCCACTATTGGAAACCTCCCATCAGCTATAGGGAAAGCCACTTTGGAAAATACCTCCACTACTATTACTAATGGCCTCTATGTTAGATTACCATATCCTATGGATACCAATGCTCCATGGGGCCAACCGAATCCAACATGAATATCTACGCAATGAATTTTATCCCCCAACCCCAGTATATGGGAGGACCATCTGGGAGGACCATCTGGATTTAACATGCCTCTACAACCACCTTATGGTCCTATTGGTATTCCTATGCCACACCAGTATTAACAGTATCCACAAGCCAACTAATAAATCCCCTTCTTGGATACATTAGATTTACCTTATTTTTCATGATTGACTAATGATCCCATACAACATGCCCTACACTAGCCATTAATCCCTGCTAAAATATTCTATGATATCCCAAAATTTGGTGGGAAACCTGGAGAAAATACTAACAACCACGTAATGACCTTGCATATTTGGGGTTTGTCTAACTCCTTGATGGATGATTCCATTCGCTTAAGAATTATGCAAAGAACCCTCATAGGTTCGGCAACAAAATGGTACATTGAGTTGCCACAACAATTCTTTGGTGACTTTAGTTCCCTCGCTAAGGCATTTTTTACTCAATTTCCAACTACCAATCCGATATGAGACTAATACCGAGCTTTCAACCTCTCTTATGAAATCCACCTCAAATCATATATCAAATCATATTCACGAGTGGAGGTGGCAACGAGGGTTGATTGAAGCCATAATTACAGACCAAATTCTAAGTCACTCTTTCCACCCATTGCTAGAGATGTTTCCATGGGAGTTGTTATCACTAAAGAGCAGGTGATAAATCTTGCTCAATACCTGGACTTGGTGTATTCCAATCCGGTACACTCTATGATCTGATGTCGAATGTTTCTCATATGTTGAACGATCCATCAATACTAGCTATGGAAACCCATGTCGATGGTGTGGTAGGTTCCGTAACAACACACTCTATAACCCAATTGAATAGGAAACAAGGCTAACTGGCCTCTACCCTAGATTCATCATAGACTGGTGCCAACACCAAATCTGCACCTTCTCATATACAATCCTCCAAGCTGAATATGCTTCAATCCACTATATCTCAACAACCTATAGGTAAGAAGAAAATAAAAATAAATCCAAAAAACATTCTAATAAACAGGAGAATACAAAACCCCAAGAAAAAAGTGTTGAAACCAAACCAAAAAGGAAGGCAAATTTTCTATGCCCAGTTTGTGGATATGACCATTACACAAAGAATTGTCCTCATCATGAAGAAGTCACTAAATTCTTAAAAGGAAACTCCCAACCCACATTATTAATTTACCCCTTCCCACCACAGTAATAGCAAATGGTTGTCCAAAATCCTATCCCTGCATAAGGGGGAAACACAGTTCATCCTCCCAAAGGGGATGCTTCCTCAATTTCTCGTGTCCTTATGTGTAAGGAGATGGTTAGTCTAACAACTAGATTCCATAATATGGCGCCCTTGCAGAAAAGACAACCAATAGAGGATATCTTGAAAATCCCTTGGCCTCCACTACCTCTCCACCTCTCGACACTCCAAATAGGAAGGCGTATTATTTACTCAGTGTGTCTCCTTCCTAAGAGCACAATTTGAAAATCATCCTTCAATCCAAGGGCCCATGCTACCCAAAATTACAACATTGTTAAAGATTTGGCCTAGGTAACTTTTTCTATGTTGATGCTTGAAGTTCTACAGAACTTTCCAAGCCAACGCATAACCTTTTTGTCATCACTTGGGGTTATGGAGTCTGGACCCAAAGGAATCTAACACCATTATGTTTAATATGGAGTATTTCAAACCAAGTCTCTCCCACTACCTTACATTTCAAATTCACGCCATCATTCATGGGAAGAATATCCATCATTAGAAGAAGGAGCCTAAACTTATGTGACATGTCCTTATCATGTTGGAGGGACATCGACTCTCCTGCACTTAACTAGTTCCCCACTACCCTCAAGGAATTCTATGGGCATGGTTTCAAACCCTATGGATTTTTGCAGTCTTTAGCCATGGAATTAGCCGATAAAACTATTTCTATTGATGCAAAAGTAGTCGACACACCCCTAGACTATAACTTGTTGCTTGGTCATAGTTGGTTTAATATGATGACCAATGGATTCAAGGCACATTGTAATAAAGGAAGATATCATTTTTGGCATCCTACCTTTCTCTTATTCTATTGAGCTACTATTGGATTATTGGTTCTGATTTCCTTTCTTAGTATAGTTTGAGAGGTGAGGCTCAAAGAACCCTATTTGAGCCTCACCCCTCCATGTGGCCAATTTATTCTATGTTTCTCTATCTAGTCTATTCACAACCCAAATCTCACTTCTGTGTCTTTCTCATAGCCGTCCTATTGTTTGTTTCAAATCCAAGGATATCTCTTCTCCTCGTCTCTCGACATTCAATCCTCCCATGTCTCAATCCCCAAGACATGAATCATTTGTCCCCTTCCCCCATAGATTCCTGGAAGAATACAAGAGTCTATTTTTTCGACCTCAACCAACCTTTTTAAGACCGACCTCTTTGAGGTATGGTCCATCCATTTATAATTAAGGGATAAAACTATCATTGGCTTGCCTCCACCTAGGGTTTATTCTATCTAAGAAACCCCGTAATAGATAATGGTACTTTCCTTGATCGAATATCCAACTTTGAATTCTCCTAAGGCATAGAAACATTAGATCTTCTACCTCTAATAACCCCATTTCCCCCCAACCCTCTTCAGTCCCAAACCCCCTGCAAAACCTATGACCTTTTGAGTCCCAAGGATTTCCCTTTCAAGGCCTACGGACATATAAAGGACCCTCCCATGGTTTAAACCCCTCCCCTTCTGCGTCCTCCCTAAAGACCCTATTCAATTCATCATCTCCAAAAAATTCTCAAGTCATCAACTTGATAATTATTTCTTTCCTTAATTCAACATAAACACCATCTAGCACAAGGTTAAAACCCCCTACCACTCCCCCAAAGGACCCCAAAATCCCTCCCAACTACAATCATATATAATTTTCCACTCTCCAACCATAGAACCTAAAGAGCAATTACTATGTAAAGGTGCTAGGTCTTGTAAAGACATGCCTTGTTTTGTTGCAAAGAGATTGTCATCCTCTATAGCATAAACTACCAAAATCTCCACTTCTGCTTCATCTACCTCAAACACTTGATAGACCTTCCTAAGTATCAATTCCTTATCCTTGTCTTGATTTCTCATTAAACCCTTCCTCTCTCCTTCGACAAAAATTGGATGGAACTAAGTTCTTGATATCGATTCTCAACTGTTTTCTTCTTTTTCTCCATTGGTTGTATCTTGTTACCCTCCATATTTGTTTGATCTTTTTTTTAATAACCCTACCTAAAACGAAGAGCACAATCCACCAACATGTGACCATAGGCATGAAAATGAGTAGACTTAAAGAGAATACCATGGTATTCAAGTGGTTGAGTAAAATGAATAAGACAATGTTCCTCCCATAAGAAGAGCACAATTAGTTTAGCAACTCTCAGAACTACCTCTTCTAAGAACCTCAATGCTTCCCACTAATACTTTCATGTCTATCTCCATTGCTTATGGGGTCACCATCCCATATTTTTGGCTTCCTATGAGAGAACCTGGACTAGTAGAGTGATATGACGTAAGAAAAGGGGTAACAATCCACCATGTTACCTCTCTGGAAATGGATACTAGTCTGCTCTCCGAGGGAATCCATGAACTCAGTCCCAACAGCTAAACCATATTCTTCAACAAAGATACTTGAAATAGAGATGCTTCTTTAACATGGATTATTTTTCACATTCCCAACAGACACATGGTTAGCAGTAAACATATATATTGTTCAATAAGATTCTTAAAATACATATTTCAAAAAAATAAATTTTCTAATTAATTACATGAAATACTTCAGTATATGCAAGGTACTCAAGATTAGATACTCCTTCAACAAATACTTGAAATGCATCTAACTGAATCTTA
>LPNX010792383.1:322586-333602 GCA_001517045.1 Pseudotsuga menziesii | reverse complement strand
TCCAAACACTTCTAAATACTTCCATATACTTCCAAACACTTCCAAATACCTCCAAACACCTCCAAACACTCAAACACTTCCAAACACCTCCAAATTTTATACTTACGTCATTACATACGTTCACCTCTATACATATAGTATATTCACAATATTACATACATGTAATACTAATAACGATTACACATAATAAAATACATATTATAGTATATACAAACATACAAGCATTCATATATATAACAATTCATCTATTCTTATATATAATTTCAACAACTATACATATCACCTCTATCATATTATACATATTTATGTCAATGTCATATATATAATATTATCTTACATTACAATACTACTTACTTATACACAAAATGAAATAAATAATATTAAGAGAAGACAAGTGGGTCATTTCCTCCTAGGAGTTACATCTCCATAAGTAAAATAATTAAAATAAAAGAGAATATGAACCATTAGAGACAAGTGGATCATTCTCCTCCAAAATAAACAAAATAAAAATAAAAGAGAATATGAACCATTAGGGGACAAGTGGCTCATTTTCTCCACTCAATAAATAAATTAGTAAGATAGCTAGTATAATAATAATGTTACCACTAACCCCAAATAAATTAATTAAATAATAGAATACAAAAATATCACATATCTATGCTTACCTCCAAGTGGCAATTCCACCACTGACTAATTAAATAAGTTAGCATAGTAATAATTAATAAATAATATAAAAACATACTACATGCATAAAATAAAAAGAGAATGAGAAACATAATTTAGACAAGTGTCTCGTTCTTGAAAATAGCTAGCAAGTTACTCATCCATGTAACCACCACCATCCAAGTGACATAAATAAGACTATAAGAGCATACCATCCACAGAGAATACAAAATCTATATAGGGTATAAATGCCACTAAATAAATCATATTAATATTTAATAATATTATAACTATATCATCTTAATAACTTAGCATTAAACTAATACTATGACATATATTATTATAATTACAATTATTTACTTATCAATTCATAATCATAATGTACCAGTAAATAAGTCATACTACAAGAAGCATTTAGATATTAACAATTGAATGGGCAATAAAAGAGGAAAATGCACAAGCATCAACCAATCAAGTCAAAGTCAATTATTAGATATGCACCACATAGTAATTACCAATCAATCTATTGAACAAACAACATTCAATATTAATTCATTCTAAGGAATACAAAGAACTAATCTCTAAAGTGAGGTTTCTTATTCTTCTATTAACATAAGGGAGGTTAAACTAATCTTACTAAGCACATTTGTAAATTCCAAATGCACATATACATAAGATAATAACTCTGTAGAAGGCCCAACAACCGCACTGTTGGAACCTAAGATCTCATACCACTTGTAATGTCCCTTCGGGATATCAATGGGTCTAGGGACATATCATTAGCTCTCTAACGCTAATTATATCATTTTAGCACAATGGATTAGTTAAACAAATATTAAAATTCATTTTTCAATATTTGTTTCATGACAAAGCCCTTTTAATTACAAATAAATTAAAATAAATTCAATAATTATTTAAATGTATGATCCAAGGGATGGAATGGATTACTAAAAAATTATAGCAACATCACATATCCATTCAAATCCAATTCATACATAAATTCCACATCTAAATGCCATTTACTCTTAATCATGATTAATTAGTAATTAGTGTTCCAATTATGATACTTAACGACAATTTGCGCATAATTGATAGTACTTATTATAACTTCATTTGACACACAAGCATGCCACTGAACCAAAAAGTGAGCCTACAGAAATTATAAACATATTTAAGCATGCATGTACAACAAAATAAAGTACTTTTTGCATATATGATCCGAGTACATAAACAAAGCATATCTCAAGTTCAATCAAATACAACTAGTTAAAAAACACTGCCAAGAATTCAATCAAACCAATCGTACCAATTTTAGAGGCACACATAGGTGAAGGTACAGAATTGGAAAATAACATTCTATAGCACAACTAAAGCACCAATAACAGATCATATGGTTGTACATTTTTCTTTTGCCAAAAACATATATTTGAATCCAAAAACTATTTACCAATTTCACTGCAATGTACATAGCTTTCAATTGAGCTTTCCAAATTCCAAATAAAGAGAGATATATGAATATTGTAGCTCATGTAAATCATATCAGGGATCACTTACATTCATATGGTTGTAGCTTTCCACCCATATATATTCCATTAAACAATCCACAAAATAAGTTAATTATACTCATCCGAATTGACTAGTAATTCTAGGAATCACTAGAATCTTTAAATCTACAGCTCATAGAATAATTCAAATTCAATTCCAACTCTAAATAACATGTTTTATCAGTAATAATAGAGGTATATCTCATTCTAACATTTTTCAAACACTTCATATGCAAAGTCACAAATCTACTCAAAACAATTCCATTGAAGGAGCTATAAATTGGAAATTGATCTAGAATTTCGGTAGACATTTCCCCAACACAACCAAGAAGATTTATCCTCAAATTATCACACACATTTCAATATTATTTATCAGATATAAACATAAAAGTAACACTCAGGCATTTTTACAAACACTTCATGTGATAATTCTCCAAATTATGCCAAATAATTTGATTGAAGAACTAGTTTTCGAATAAAAGGTAGAAGCATAAAAAAGAAGTGTATTAAACCATTCCGAGGATACTGCACCAAAAAAATACACAGTATATAATGAAATTGGGAATAAATATCAATTCTATAGCAGAGGTACCAAATAATTATTTTCTCAAACAATTTGTGCATAAAATCCCAAAAACTAATTTCCAATTCCTTCATAAAATTTACTTGGATAAATAGATTGAATTCTATAAGAAATTTATTCCACAAATAACTCATATATTCCATCAAACATTTCATGTGAATCCATAAATAAATTAGATCAGATCCAAGTAAATTAAATAAACATGAGATAAATCACTTATCTTATCAATGCGCAACTGGCATCATCTGGACCACATTTCACCCAGCCTTTGGCACTGCCAAGCCAAATATCACTTTGACAGGCCACCCCCAAGCTGAGGCCATAGATCCAAAATAGAGGTGCACTGAAGAATAACTCAAGTATTATCTTGATAATCCAAAACTCTATTCCTCACCACATACTTCCTCTTCCACCCCACTACCATGTGCAATGGTAATCCTGACCACCTAGGCCATCGAGATATCGCCATTCACCATAAGGATTTATGTGTAGGTCAAGGACAAAGAAAAGTAGTGGAAACAAAGGAAAATCAAAGGTATTAACAACCATAATCAATAGCCATCTAATAACCATGAAAAACAACCCCCAAACCAAGGATATCTAACATGTATTTATAGACCAAAGAAGGTAATTCTAACTCAATGGGTCAAAATAAAACCATGGTAAGCCAACTTGAGTCAATTCAAGGAGGTTAAGTCAACCACAATAGGTTGACTCTAATCCAACCCAATCAATTTGAATTTCAAGGATAATGACTCCAAGCAACTCCACCCAACTCAAAATTATTGAGGTGAGGTGTCACACAAACCAAGGAATCTTCCCAAAATAGAAAAGGGGGGTTACACAAGGATTTACACAAGTATTTACACAAGGAGTTACAAAACCACAAAGGGGCTCAATCAATAAGCGGCACCCACCCAAACACTGAGGAGGCCCACTAAGTCATGAATTACGCTCAATAATACCAACATAGGATAAATTAATCAAAAGTTGGGTCATTTGTACATTGTCTGGGTGATCATCAATTAATAAAGCCACTAAGGCATAAATATGGAACAAGATCAACCAAACAAGTTCTAAAGGGCTAGGAATGTCCCCACCCCCCTCACATTGTGGATCTAGGCCTCCCATACTCTTTTAGTGGTCCTCGATGTGCCAGTTGTTTTAATTAATTAATTATTTACAAAATAACAATAATGTCTATAGGTCCTTAAAGACCCTTTTTTCAGCACCCTGTGCCACAATAATAAACAATTACATATGTATGGGGTTAACACACGGGGTATTACAAAAGTATTAGAAAGTAATTCAGGGGTGGGAGTTCATTTGGATAGATGCATTTGGGTTTTTAGGTGGAATGCTTATAGGGTGGAGGGACTAAATTAAACTCACTAAAAAAAAATTAGTGTCTTGTGGACTTGGGATGATATTTAGGTGTGAGAACTTGAACTAGCAAGTCACTGTTCTAAATATACATGGGCCCTTTTTATAGAAGCAATTTTTTGGGATAAGTTCTTTGGGTACAACTTCTTTGAGAGCAAAATTTTATAATTCAACGTGACTCAGATTTTACCTTGAGTAGGAGTGAAGTGTGGGGGTAGTGCACTAGGGTGGATCTTATGTATGGTTATTTCCTGCAACAACTGGACATATTAGAATCGGTCGATGTTGATCACATAGATCTCATACCTACTTGGAACAATAAAATGGCAGGAGTGGTGGTTGTATCAAAGCACTTGGACATGCTTTTAATGATTGGCTCATTGATGAGAGGAATCGAAAGAAGTAGGTATTGGATTGATACTGGGGGAGGGTTTGACCACTCATCAATTTACCTACAATTATATATCAAGGAGAAAAAAACCATTAGCACCCTACAAATTTAATCCAGATTTGTTGGGGAATGTGGATTTTGTCTCATTAATAAAAGATGGTTGGTTGGATTTTGATACTACCTCCAAAATTTCACCAATTCGTCAGCTCGTGGATTCCCTTAAGGAAATCAAGAAGTTGGTTGGGTATTGTTCTATAGTAGGTTTACGGATTGAGATGCAAGATTACCATAAGTGGAACAAAAAATAAGAGATATGTACTCATATAATATGACTGGGGTATTCACAGTAAATGAACTACAAATGTTGACCAAGCTTGAGAAAAATAATATGTATTTCCAGGGAGCACGAGGAATTAAAAGTGAAGAATGAAAAGCCGAGAAGTTTGATAGCTCTAGGAGATTAAAATACCTCCTATTTGAAAACTTTGTGTTATACACCTATTTTCCAAACCATCAAGTGTCTCACTTTCACCACCATGAGAAAGTATTTTCCATAATCTTTAGGCTTGTTGGAAGAAATACACGTCATCAATAGGTCAAAGCACTACATTTTTACCCCAATTTTATGCCATTTGACCCACATTATCACCCCCATATCCATGTTTAGGGAGGGATGAAACCTTGTTATCCCTCCTTAATCAATTATAAGGGAGTGATGAAGTCCTACTTCATCCCAATGTGCTCAATGTTGAGGGGGTGATGAAGTTGTTGAAACTAGTTATCTCTTGTTTTAGGATCAAGACCCCAATGGAATTAAATGGTTAGGTCTAATATTCGATCCTTTCTATCCTAGGAAATTCCAAATCCTACTTGTTGAGCTAAATCTTCACCTGATCCTATTTTTCTGCCAAAACCTCTCATAGTTTTGTGTCCTTCACATCTTATATAAGGAGAGTCAAATTCTCCATTGAAGGGAATTAAACGTCAGAGCATCACACTTATGATCCTAAGACACCTAAGGGGATGGAAAGGACAGCTTGGAAGAGTTTCTACTACATCGGAATTCAAGTTTTAAATGCTCTTTTTCATTTCTTTCCATTAATAAAAAGTTATCCTATTCCCCTCATGTCTATGTCATTTTTCATATGCATGTTTAGTATTATGTAATTTAATATAGATAGATATGTTTTACTTGACAATGTTTTATGGAGGGAAGAAGTTTCATTGTGTTCCTTGCAGTGTCTTTAGCACACCAAGGGATTAGATAGCAAGGCCAGAGGTTGTAGCAGTGAGGAAAATCGACCGGAAAGAGGAAGGTAATCTACCTTATCTTTTTATCTTCTCTTCTGCTTTTCTTGTGAGATTGTAAAGTAGATCTAGGGGAAAATTAGTTCACCATTTGTTTTCCTTCTGTATTGAGTAAAAGGGGTATTGATTCAAGGGGGGTTTCACCTTCCTGGAGGGGAAATTTTCCATAACAGAAACTTGGTGGCTCCAGTGGGGAATGACTCCATAGATAATTTCTTAGTTTCTATCCTTTCGAGTGTTTGCTAGTTTCTTTATCTTTGTAAGTGTGTGTTTGTCTTTTGAATTTTTCACTTCTCTTATAATTATTGAGAATATATCTAAGCCAAAAACCCGACTCTTTCTCATATATGAGCAAGATCTATGTTTTTTTAACACTTCCTAGACTTCATCCCTCCCTTATAAGGGAAAACAAAGTGATAAAACCCTGACTATCTCCGTCTACTAATGGATAGAGGAGCGATGAAACCTATTTCATCTCTCTTTATCTAGTGTTTCAAGAGAAATAATATCCTCCTTGTATTAATTATGACCTTGTTTTGCATGGCCTTTTTCAATGTTTGGTCTTAAATCTACTTGTTAGAACCTATAGTACTACATGGTTAAAGCCTTGTTTTCTTTTTGGATTGAATGATTTCCTTTCTTTTGGTTCCTTTTTACATTTTCCTACTCTTCTTCAATTCATGTCATTACTAATCTAAATCCTTTTATCTTTAAGCATTCAAACATCTTCCATTCTGATTCTGAAACCTTTCAATCTTCTAGTTTGATTTTGGAATCTATTTTATTGATTTAGGATCTAGGATATCTTGTTTCAAGCCTCTTTCATTTGAGTTCTTGGTTCTTGTTTTCCTTGGTAAACATTGATCCCTTCCAAGATTCAGAATTCATTGGCTTTATTGTAACCTTTTTGTAGACATTTGATCTCTCTTGGATTGAATCTTAAGAGCTTCAAAAGGGATTTCCCTTTATTTCCATTTGATTGGTTTTAATAAGTGTTGAAAAACTTGGCTTTTGTTTCCAAGCAATGAGTGTTGAAGGTATCTTTGTGGTTATATTCTCTTAACTCTTGTTAGCTTGATTGAGTGCTTGTTTTATTCATCTCCTTTAGATCTAGGTCCTTTGCAAGCATCATTAAAACTTTTTATTTAAATTGAAAGTGGAAAAACATAAGAAGATTACATTTCAATTTTTTCATGCAATTTGAATCATTTGAAAAGAAGAAAAGAAAAAAAAATGCATTCTATTTTAATTAGTACAGTTATGGTGTGTGTTTTAAAAGATATCGCCTTGCATTTGTTTTGGGATTTCAAAAGTATTAGTTACATTGTTTGTCATTCTTTCTCACCATTCATTAAAGGAAAATATAAAAAATGAATTGCATTGAGCCATTCATTTGCATGGAAACAAAAAATGTACTCCTCTCCTTTCCTGAGATAGAATTCATATAAATGAATTTTTTGCATTTCATCTCTTTGCCTAATTTTGGATTCGAGTCACAAAATAATTGGTTTCATCACCATATACCCCGTTGAGTAAAAAATAGATATTGAAATTAACAAAGGTTCTTAATAAAATCAATTAGACATTTTTTTTATAGCACACCCAGAGTAGTATAGGGATAGGGCCTTTAGACTATGAAACAGTGAGTAAATAATCCAAGGCTACTAAATGAGATCATAAAACACTACTGAGAGAAAAATACAGTAGTAATAATCATGTTGGTTAGAAAAGCTCATCTCAAATGGGAGTCAAACACGAGGTCAACCGAAGTGATCGGTTGATATTTCCCCTCTCGCATTCGCCTAACAGGGATATTGAAAGTTTCATACTTTGAAGAGTGGTAGATCCTTGGAGAGACGCATATTTTTATTTGTTTTGGTCCATGAATGTGTGCCCAAAATTCCCATGCCCATTTTCTAACATTGACTGACGACTATATGCCCTTGGTTGTTCACTGTGAATTGGTAGACATAGCTACCTCTTCTAGGATTCTACACAAGTGACTATGACGGGTGGTCCTTTTGCAAAGAAGGTTGCTTATAGATCTTGTGACAAACACTAAATATTCACTTCAATGATTCAGGAGGGTATTTTCCTGTGGGTTCTTACTTGCACCTTGGGCGATTGATCTAGAAATATTATCATAATTGTTGCTTTTATCTTGGCTGACAACTTGATATCCCATCTTTGGAATATATCTGCATCCATTTTTTTTCTTCGTTGACTACCTTTAGTTCTTTTTTTTAAAGGGGTGTGTTCCTCCCACATTCATAGTTATACTTAGAATCATTATTATTATTATTATATTTTCACTATGTTCGACCAAGGTCTTTGAAGATATCGTAATATACAAGGGTTGGACCTTGAGGAGAAAGAGCCTCTACCTCCACAAGTTTCACATAACTCTTCCAACGAAGGAACTATCAACTACGATATTGATTCTAAAGTTGGAAGTGCAGTTTCCCTAAGTGATAAACTCAAAGGGGTAGTTGAGATTGAGGAAGGCCTAGTCCCTCTTGTAAAACCCCCTTTAACTAGAAATTCTAACCCAATACTTGTAGAGTTACCATCTTCAAGATATTTTGATGTTCTTGCGTTCTATTGTATGCCATCCAATACACACTACCGAGAAAAATATATGATATTTAAATCGACATTTAATTGTCAATCCAAGACTCGTAAGCTTCCATGTATAAGCACAATATGGTAGGGTCAAAGCTTAAGCTAGTCTAATCTAAAGATGGCAACACCCCTAAATGAAATAAACAAAATAAGAAAATTGGGATAGCTTAGCACCTAAGGAAGAAGCTTGTTATGGAGTGACCATATCTCATGACTTAGGTGATTAATCTATCCATTGGTGTGTTGGTTTTATCCCACAATACTGAGAGTGGGGGGTGAATCTGTATTGACCTTTTTAAAAACTAAAACACAGAATAATCAACAATTATGACACAGATTTTATAATGGAAACCTCAAAGAGAAAACCACCAACTCATACTCATAATAAGATGAATTTACAAAATTGTTTATCTGCTACAATAGAAAGGATGAAAGATACACCCTAGGTTTTTCCTACAGCTACAGACTAGAATGCTACAACACCCCTTATGGTTTTCTACATATTTTTAACAGACAAGGATGCTGCTACACCTTGTTCTCCAGCTACGACTAGAAGGAGGCTTCGACCCCCCTACAGACCTGTGGTATGCCCTAGCACCGCCCTGCCACCCTAATCTGATTTTATTCATACCGTGGAATAGTTGTATGCTATTCATTATGTACTCTATTAAACTTATTAATAGAGACCCCTCATTTAGACACAAAAATTCATTTACATACCTAATACCTAATACGTTTCAACGGAACTCTTCATTGCTTCATATTTTCGATTCAGATCGTCACTGTTTGTTTACAAACACACCCAAATAACACTTGCCTCTTCTATTCGTCGCATTCCTTCATCAAATGTTGACGTTTCATCCCTCCCTCAGCCTCATATCTCAATTTCGCAGTCCTGTTTATTGTTCTTTGATATTTCTGCAATGCAGAACTCTTTCTGCAATGATATTTACCAGTTTTAATTGGAGTCGTTGATCCTACTGTCAAGCACAATCTAGACTGTAGATCCATTCTATAGATTTCCTCCTTGAAATCGCCTTTCCATATCAAAATCACCTTGCAAATATTTTTGACCGTTGATCTTCGTCAGGCATTTTCCTGACCGTCAATCTCCAGTTTGCGGGATGCAAGATGTCAATCATCCTTTTTATTCTTTCCGCAATCGTCTTTTTGCAACATCAGTTCCTCACCATCGATCTTGATTTAGAGAAACTAATGTCAGTCGTCCGATCTCTCCAAATTGTGGGATGCGGGATTTCGACTTTAAATAAAATTCTTTCTGCAATCTCCTTTCCGCAATATTCCTTCAGCACCGTCAATCTTTTGTGGAGTCATTCTTAACCGTTGATCTTGCGGATTGCAGGATGTGGGATGCAGAATTGGGTTTTTCGATTTTCAGACTTCTGCAATATTCTTTTCCGCAATAGCCTTTCCACACCACTAATCTATTTTTGGTGGAATTGATCTTAGTCATCCCATCTCCAGATTGGGGGATGCGAGGTCACACTTTTTGTTTTTCGGACTACCGCAATTTCCTTTACGCAACTATGTTTCCACATTGTGGGATGCGGAATTATGCTTTCTGATTTTCAAACTTCCGTAATTCTGTTTCGGCATTGCAGGATGTTTCCTAAGCGTTGGATCTTGTGCAGGATCAATGCCCACCATTCGATATTGATGTTTCAAAACTGATCCTCATTCACTTGATCTTTTTATTCCATGTCATCATATGTGTCATGCCACATTCCCAACTATGCCATGTCATGTCATGACTACCTTAGTCTTTTACTGAGTAGGTCCAGCCATCATATACGTTGGTTATTCCTTTGTCATTTGTGAACACCTTTGACATCAATGACAACTATATACTCAACATGGTGAGAGTGCAAGAGTTAAATTTGACATATGGAAAATCAAATCAAAATACTAAAATCAAACTACATCAAAAAATTCAAACTAACTTTAAAACCAACTACCCTTTACAAATGTCAAACTTATTACAATTTCTAATTTACAAATTAATTACAAAAAACAAATTTTCAATTACAAACTAAATCAATCAAAAATTCTAAAAACTTATTCTAATTTATAAATTACCTACTTTACATAACATCTAATTAAATAAAATATCCAATTTATCATTTAATTAACAACCAAATTAACATTGAAAATAAAATATTTACTTTACCAATCATAACATCTAAACTACTAAACAAATACTACAAATTCTAGTTTACAAAACTTACAAACTATAAACCAAACATATTTCTAAAAACAAAAGTTATTTTTTAATGAATGGACTTAATATAACGATTAACCAAATATTTAATAAATTCTACAAAATCTAAAAAGAAAACTACTGAAAGAATTTTGTTGAAACTCTTTATCGTGTTTTCATAGTATATTCTACTTGGTTCATTCGAACAACATGTCAAGATTCAGATCGAGTTACTGCAGTCTATATTATGATTGATCCAATTAAACCAAGTTCATTTTATCTTTGTTTATTTCTCTCACCATTA
>LPNX010792383.1:284312-314826 GCA_001517045.1 Pseudotsuga menziesii | reverse complement strand
TCAATCCCTCTTCTCACCCCATTCACAAGCTATTCAAAATGGAAGTTGAAGATGATTGCATCTCTGAAGAGACGAGGTCTCTATGAGGTGTCTATTGGACTTAGAAAAGAGTCTTATGAGAATGAGAATGACTGGATAAATGACGGTGATAGAGCTTTTGGAGCAATAGGTCTGGCCCTTTCTCCTAGCTTGTACTACCTTATTGGTTCTGTTGAATGCCCAAAGGATCTCTGGACAAAATTGGACAGAACCTTTAGCAAGCAAAATGAGGATCATAATAGCACGTTGGAGATGACATCCAGCACCACAAGAGTTCTTTACTCAAAATTCTCAGCCTCTACTCTCTCTGATGAAGTTGTTCAAGATGAAGATGAAGCATAATCTTCTACACATTCAATTCGAATTGAAGAAAGTCTCCATGTAGTGACTCCTTCTCCTGATGCTTCAGAAGTTTATGAGATCTCTGATATCTCATCTCCTCATATTTCTGAAACAGAAGAAGACATTTGAATCTCTGATATTGAAGAAAAATACTGCTGCACTTCCATGCAAACATTCACTGGTGATTTTCCTTTGAATTTTGTGCAAAATTTACCAGTAATTGCTTCCGAAAGTGAAGAGAAATTTGATTTTTCTCCCTCTAATGTTGCTTCTGGTGTGCAAATATGTAAAAAATTGGATATTTTGGAAGAAATATCAGATTATAAGAGTGACACATTCGCTCCCCATGATCTAGATCTTCCAGCAAAATCCTACAGGATTGCATGCACCAAAATTCAGAATTTTGAAGAAAAAGACAACTCTGCATCCACCGTCTCAGTTGACCATAATTTTGGATTTGATATGAACCTTATTGGATATGATATGATCTTATTTGGATCTGATCTGATATTTCTTGGTTCAAAATTTCAGTTTCATAAACCTTCAGTACTGCTTGTAGCTGTTCTCATCAACGGTGTGAAGAAACAAGTACCGCAAGTCTCCTACAAAACTGCTGGCGGGGATTTGATTTCATTTCACAGTTTTTGATCTATTGTGAACTTATGTAGATATGATTTACATTCTGATCTGATATTATTTTGTTCATATTTTAAAATCCAAGAGCTTTCAGTCATGCTTGTAGCTGCTCTCACCAATTCCGGTGTGAAAAATCAAGTACCGCACTTTCTCTTCAAAACCGCTGATGGGGATTTGGTGTTAGTTTCCTCATATGAGGTTGCTGATATTTTATTATGTGATTCATTAGCTATTTCAGAAGCTATATCATATTATGGAGCTCAATAATTCCCTCTCCAGAGTCCCAGGGCTTCTCTACCTTTGGTCACATGCTCATCTCCTCACAGAACTAGTAAAGAGGAAGACATTCTGCATCCGCTTGGACACTTGCTCCTAAAAATTGGGGCTGATTTTACCATTCATGGTTTTCTGTTAAAGGATACAACTTATCAGTTTCTTGAGTTTTCCACAGATGGTTCGAATCCTCAAGAACCTTTTCTCTCTCTTCAGATGAATTCAGTTACTCTACACGGGTCCAGTTTTCACCGTGCTGCTGTTTATATTTCTGATTCAGTTGAGTGCATTGTTATTCTTCCAAAGTGGAAGACTCCTCCAAAAATATTCATTTAGTTTGGATTCATAGGTTCACATGCACAATCTCAGGATACTGCTGCATAGAAGAACCAATTCTTGATTTACTGCTTAGTTTGAGGGGGGGTATTTTTCCCATGAGGTTTTCCCCGTTTCCTTGGTTATATCAAGCAGTTAATTTATTGTACAGGGTGACCTATGGCCTTTGTTTTTGGGGCCCTAGATTTTTTATGCATCTATGTTTCTAACTCTTCCTGAGTATAGCTTAAGGGGGGGTGTTGGAGACATTTACCACCATACACACTCTTTTTGGTCAAATTGGCCTAGTTAAACCACTATCCTAAGTATAAGTGACATTAATTGACATCATTGGAGCATTAATTGCCATCATCCAGTCACACCCATGCCTACCTACAGTCAAGAAGGCTAACTTAGCCTTCTCCTACAGTCAAGAACGCTAACTGGAGCACTCTGGGGGTGATCTGAGTGATATTAATGCACCTAATTGCTAATTGGTGGTTACAATCAGTTCAACTAGTCAGTTAAGGTGACTCCTCTCATTAAATATATTATTTAATTATTATTTATTATTATTTAATGATCTGGAGTCAACAAGGGCACCTCCACCAACTTCTGATGATCGGTTCAGCTTCAGTTAACCTCATCGGGGTTCATTGAAGTCATGGAGCACTAGCACTTGATGGCTGGCTTGCTATGCCATGTGTTTGATCTCCTTCAGTTGAGATTCAGTCATTTATTGCACTCTAACTTTAGTTAGGGTTTGGTGAGTCAATTAGGGTTTTGGTCAAGTGGTTAACTGAGCGCGAACCAATGGTTTAGAGTGAGTTAAGCTAGACTCACTCATTGAATTCGAATTGTCTCCTTAGGTATTCGAATTCCTCATGGATTCAAGCTATTGCTTGACATTGGTATTGTAACCATTCATTGTTTATTAAATATACAGAGAGGAAACCATTCTGGTTCCGATTAACACCATTTCATGAGTATTTGTTGATTATTCTTTGATGAGATTGATTCGTTGTTCCTAGATCAATGTGCAATATTAATAGGAAGAAGTCTATTTGCCCGCATGGGCAGAAAACTCTTCACACTCTACAAACTGTTTAGATATGGTTTTACCTTCTGATGAAGCCATATTGGAAGCCATGAGTGGACATGGTAAGATCTATGAGGATCTTCACTATCGATCCTATTTTCTTCCAGAACTAAGCAGAATAGAAAATCAAGAGTTTCATATGAGACTGTCAAAAGATGTTGATATACCCATAAATCCCATACCCAGGGAAGGAATGTTTGTCGAGGGGAATATGGCAAATATTTCCGCTACTATACCTATTAACATCTTTGCAAATCCCGATGTCATGGAAAACATATACATAGGTGCTAACTTCTCTCCTGAAGAGATTGCTATCTATACTACCTTGTTTAAGGAATTCCGCGATGTCTTTTCCTGGTCATATGAGGAGATTCCAAGTATTGATCCATCGATTGTTGAACACGAAATCCGAACATATCCTGATGCCAAACCTGTTCGACAAAAGTTAAGACCTGTTAACCCACGCAAAGCAGCGGCTGTGAAGGCCAAAGTTGAAAAACTCTTGAAGGCTGGTTTTATTTATCCCATAGCTTTGACAGAATGGGTATCCAACCCTGTTCCTATTGATAAGAAGCAAGGGACTATCTGCGTTTGTATTGACTTCAGAGATTAGAATAAAGCATGTCCTAAGGACAACTATCCCATGCCATTTATAGACCAGATTATAGATTCTTGTGTAGGAAGTGAAGTGTTCTCGTTTATGGATGGTTTCTTTGGATACAATCAAATTCAAATAAAACAAAAAGACCAACATAAAACTACTTTCATTTGTCCTTGGGGTACCTTCGTGTATAAGAAAATGCCCTTTGGATTGAAAAATGCTGGGGCAATCTTTCAACGGGCTATGAACTTTTCCTTCCATGATATTAAATCCATTGTCGAACCTTACCTTGATGATCTACCTGCACATTCTCGTAAGAGGATTCAACATCCAGATCACTTACGGTTGATATTTGACAGATGCAGATATTATAAAATCCGCTTGAATCCCCACAAGTGTGCATTCTGTGTCGAGTCAGGAAGATTTCTCGGGTTCATTGTCTCTAATAGAGGCATCCAGGTGTATCCATTTAAAGTAGAGGCCATTGTAAATCTGCCTCCTCCTCGTTCTATCAGGAAACTTCAAAGCCTGCAAGGGAAGTCTAATTTTCTTCGACATTTTATTGTTAACTATGCCAAGATTACCAAGGGTTTCATGAGCCTGCTCAAATAGGACACCCCATTTGTATGGGATGAAACTGCACAACTTGCTTTTGAGGCATTGAAAAAAGCTTTGTTGTTGGCACCCTTACTGCGTCTGCCAGATTATTCTAGGGATTTTATATTATATCTGGCCGCGTCTGAGCCGACCATTGGGGTAGTGCTGGTCCAGGAGGACGATAAGCTCATAGAGCATGTCGTTTACTATCTTAGTCATGCTTTGGCCGGACCTAAACTCAGGTACTCCCACGTTGAGAAATTAACCTTAGCAGTTGTATATGTTGTTCAAAGGTTACGTCACTACATTTTACTGAGGACCACAACAGTAGTGGCGGATGTGAATCTGTTTCAATATATTTTGTCCCGATGGATTGTTGGGGTGAAATTCAACAAATGGATAGTCATTCTCCAAGATTTTGACTTGGATTTTCAGTCCGCTAAGTCTAAAAAGTCCTTAGTTTTTGCTGAGCTTATAGCAGAATTTCCTATTGAAGAAGATGTAGCCGTTGAAGATGACTCATTCCCAGATGAGCATATCTTCTTGATATCCACCTCTGATGCTTGGTATGGGGATATTATTATATATCTCCAGACTTTGAAGTATCCTACAGCTTCCTCACGGGAGGAATGACATAAATTACGCATTCATGCTAAGAACTACCTCATCATAGGAGATACATTATATCGAAGGGGCGTAGATTCCATTTTGCGTCGATGCCTTACCCATGAGGAAGCGGAGATTGTCCTGAATGATTCCCATAGTGGAGCATGTGGGGGTCATTTATCTGGGTTAACAACGGCCCAGAAGATACTACGTGCCGGTTATTTCTGGCCCACAATCTTCAAAGATTGTGTGGAAGCAGTGAAGCGCTGTCATCCTTGTCAGCTTTACACCAAGAAAATGCGGTCACATCCCGCTCCGTTGTTTTCCATTGTCTCAGTAGGCCCCTTCATAAAATGGGAGATTGATTACGTGACATGTAACCTAGCCTCGGCTGGGGGGTATAAATATATTATTGTCGCTGTTGACTATTTTATGAAATGGGCAGAGGAAATGCCTCCACAGCATCTATGTATACAAGAACTGCTTTGGCCACTCGCCTCAAAAGGCGTAAGCAGATAGGTGGAACTCCAACCACAAACTCCTGCATGATAGTTGTGATATGCTCTATCTGCAAAGTGGGAACTCTTTGGGTAAGCCTAGCCAGCTTCCCCTCTAGAACCCTAATAAGCCCCGGGTCTTCACCTACGATAGGATGAACAAACATACGTGGATGCCCCTCAAGGCGGACCAGTCCAATATCTGCATTTTGACATGTTTATAGGATTAAGACTTGTACACATATGTATGTATCTATCATTTTAAAATTCATAAAAAATTTAGAAATGTTAAAAATTAAAAAAAATTTACCTAGCTCTCCCCATGCTCCTCCTGGAGGGAGGACAAGGTCTAGATCACCTCGAAAATCCGTGTCGGCATACGAAAACTACTCTAGTGTCGGTAGATGCCACTCCCACCAGATGTAGAAGTCATCATCGTACACACTCTGCACTAAGTCTCCTCCTCCTTGACGGAGGAAGATGTCTCCCCACCTGCTCAACCTTGGCTGACGTGGAGATTGGAATGGTAGGGGTATGGCGGGGCACAACCCTGGCACTCTCGAAGAAGAAGAAGGCAACCAATATGCTAGAATACCCAAATTTCTTTCACCTTCCTCTCTTGTAATAAGAGAGTTGTCTTTTCATAATGGGTACAACTCCTGAACACCAATCATACAGGGCACCCCGTATACAATCCACCACCAACCTCAATTGGTTCCATGTAGCTAAATGTAATGAAGAGGATCCTGCAATTCTCACGATGGTGCTTGTCAATACCTGTAGTGTGAAATCACGGATATGTGCAATAGGGACACAGCTCCCTCTCTTCTGGGTACCTGGTGTGCAAAACACATCAATGTAGTTCTGGACACTTAAAGGATCACCGCCCTTGCCATTGCCTTCTAAGTTGACTGGTGCTCCTCGTTGTGACAAGCCGGTAATGAACTCATGGTCCCTAAATCATGATCCCAGTAGTTTATCATGAAATCCAATAGACGGACATTGGCCTGCATGGGTGATGTGTAAAAGAACTTTAATAACCCACTCATTCGTAAAGCATGTATGGTGGGCACACTTTGGAGCACTTATTGGTCCATATTTTCATGTTCCCGTTCCCTCCATTCCAACACCATCTTCACACCTAGCAACAAAAGTATTGTGATTCATCAATTTCATATAAAATTTCAAAATTTTTGCCTTAAACTAGCTTTTTATCCCTCACGCAGTACACGCGACTGTCTAGTTAGAAATGTCGCATACTGTACGCGACTGTCTCTAAAGGAAACCCGCGTACAGAACACGTGTACACAAGTGTTTACACTGTGAACCCGCGTACGCGCCGTGACATGCTTTAGGATGCTTCAAACAATGAAATTGGGACTCAAAATTGACAATTTCTAGGATCAAATTGAAGAGCTTGGGTTGTAGGCTTACCTGCAACTTGCGGAATTGGATTTCGTCCACCAGATTGTGCACACCGATCGAATGAAGGTAGAGGTAAAAAATTGCTTCTTATGGCTAAAATTCAAAATGGCGAGGTTTGTTTTGATTTTGAACTATTTATAGAAATTTTATTTCTCGAAGTGGGTTTTTTTCTATAGTTTGAAATGTATTCAACTAATCCATATTTTTTGTTTTTGGCCTTGTAATAGGTTTTTCATCAATATAAAGCGTTTTTTGCTTCCATAGGGTGGTTTTGACATTTCCAATGCATTTTTTGCATCTATACTTAATCCACATTAACCTTAGCAATCAACATTTTTCCATGGACTATGGTATTTTAAACCATTAGTTCCCTGTTTTTACCATTGTTCTTTCATAGATAGGACCTTTTTTTTCATGAGTATCCTTCTTCAAAACCTATGTTGTCTTTTGATACTCATGCCGCAGTTATTACAGGTATAGGGGTATCCTTTCAGCTATTTTTCACACCAAATAGAGCTTCTTTTCGAATATCTTTTTACAAGATATCCCTTTATAGGACTCCCTGCCCTTATGGAGTTTCTTTAGGCCCAGGTCTGACTCCTTCAAAACAGACTTAACTGCTGAGTTAACTTGTCCGTTCAAGCTCGTTAAGAATATGTGAATGGGCATCCGCATCGGTGGTAGGTTATCTCTTTCTCAGAACATGCGGAATAATACGAGAAAGGATCCCTCTCTTTTCTATTTGAATTGAGAAGAGTATTCTTAGGCATAGGTTTATCACTTTTCCGGACCTAAGGGACTAAATTTACGGAAAAGGAACTCCTGGTATGAGCTTAGTTTTCTCTTTTTCGTGCTCTGGACCTAAACATGAAAAAGATTCTGAGTGTACTTTGTGTCTTTGTCATGCTCATTAAAACCTTAAGAACAAAGCAACGAGTTTATTGTTGTAAGCCTCATTTATCATAATCAAATGGATCTTTCTGAGTGATCTTGCTTTCCTTCACACTCGTAAAACTCAAGCTATTTATGCTGTTGTGGAAGGAGCGTTGGGTAGGTGGTAATTTAACCTTTTTTGGACCTCCCTGACTCAGTACGAAAAAGGTTCACCTTTTCTTCTACAAAATTTAAGAGAGTTCTTCTATGGTATGATTTATACTTTTTCGCCCTCAGGAGACTAAATTGGACGAAAAAGGACCCCCCTGGAGTCTTCTTTGGAGTTTTCAAACTCTCTAAATGTGAAAACACTAGCTGAGCATGTACTAGTTCGGGCTCATTAAATCCACGAATCAATGACACTATCAAACATTATTTTCTCTTCTCTTCAAGCTTGTTAAAAAATGAAGAGGGATCCGAGTTGACTTTCCTGGACTCGTTAAAATTTAACAGGGAAGGTAAGGAAGAAGTTTTCTCTTGTTTTCAGTTAGTGGCAGCATGTCATCCTTGAACATAGTACTCTCTATTTTTTTCGATACCCATGTCTCAGTGTTCACTTTTAGTTCAGCTATTACTTCGAGTTTACTACTCCTCCTCTTGTCCGTTATACCTGGGGAATCTGATCATGTCTCCTACATGACAGATAAGTCTAGTTGTTTCTATCTATAAGTTAAAAGCTGCCTTGGGTCATCTCTGTGTCATGCTCACTGTTCAAGGATTCAACCCAATGTTTGATCTTTATCCTTATCCCATCATTGTTATATTTTTTATCTATTGTGTCTCCCTTCTTTTGCCTAGTTCCTAGTCACTCTTGTGATCCATTGGAGGATCTATTGCCTTCCTTATCATAGCATGGTTCCATATCAGTACTTCCTGATGACAAAGACCTATATTTTTAATGATAGTACCTCAAGATTCACTTTTATCATTGGTGGATTCCTTTGCTTCAGTTGTCCATTCTCACCTATTGATTCACAAACTGTTGAATCCTTTCCATGTTCAACTTCAGCTTACATTTATTCACATGGATTGGATTGTACTGGTTCTTTGGGATTGTTTATGAAGACCTTAGTTCCTCACCTACGAACTAAGTTACGCAAGATTATGTTCCATTTATATACACAGCTTCCAGATCTTTGAAGACTCATCATTATTGTATATTGTGGCTTCAATCCACCTTTGTAATATACGTGGTTTTGTACCCGTATCATATGATGTACTCAAATATTGTAAAGGATCTAGTGTTCTAGTATATTGAACATAGCATCCTCAGTTATGACTTTGTATATGACATTATTATGTATTTGTTTCAGGTACTACCTCTGCTCCATTGGATTTCTAAGTTCTCCAAAGATAAAGATTATAATTATTTCGGCCATCGCTTCCCTCTGACCTCACACATTAGGGGGCATCTGTTATCCACCCAAATGGCACTTCTCCGTCCGAGTGCTGACATTTCCTATGTTGGCACACAAAAGGACATTTATGGATTGAACAATGCCTAAAACACTATAGATGGGCATGTTATGAAATACATTCATTATCCATCCAGCTTGCCATTTTTACCTTTGAATATGTCAATTGTTGTACGTGCCTTTTCCTACATACAACCCGCGTACATACGCAACTTTTCCTACAGCATGTCGTGTACTGTACGCAATTATTTGCAATTGCAACTCGCGTACAGATCTGTATGCGGGCTTCCATTAGAGAAACTCGCGTTTCATACGCGAGTTGCCAGTATCAATACCCGCGTACGCTTTCCTGACATTAAAAATAATAAATTGTGATTATTTGAGATTTGTTAAGCCCTTAACTATAACCATCTTAACTGTCTCAACCTCCTCAACCCTCGAAACTACCTTTTTTCACTAAGTATAAATAAAGGCCTTGGGGAGGGTATTAATCAATCATACTTGTAGAGCAAAGTTATGCTGGTGGTGTCTATTCAGAAGTCTTTGGAGCAGCGGAACTTAGAATCCTTTGGTTGCAGAGGAGTCCTTGTCTTAGGCGTTGGGTTGTAATATGAATTCATTCACTATTGCTAATAAAGAGAATCCTTCTTCCAAATGTGTTTTGAATGTCTTTCATGTATTATGGTTTGATGAATATTTATGGTTAAGCACTATATATCTTGTTTATCTAAGCTGCACTATATACATGTATAAGCTTGCACTTGGAGGATTTTCTCTTTACAGATGAAGGAGAAACAACCCTGAAAACTTTGGAGAAGCAGAGCGGAAGAGGACAAAGCTAGGATCAACTGACGTGAATCGGGTGAGTTTATCGTATCTTCTTGTTTCCTTTCTGTACTCTAAAGTTGATTTCCTACATGTTTTAAGAGTATGTTGGTAACCCCATACCTTCGGTTATAAGGTGTTTATTCCTGTACAACAGAACTGGCGACTCCGCTAGGGAGCCCAGTCTACTGTAGGTTATTTCTATCACCATTGACCAGTCTTTGCCTTGAGTTTGTGTGTGGTTTTTTATCCTGGTTCATGCTTACCTTAGTGTTTGAAGGCCTTGTGGATTTTCCTTCTTTTTGAGATAATTTTGTACCTATACGTGGGTTTCTTTCATACACAGTCACGTACAGAGGCCTGCATACGCAGTTTGCTCTCTGGGAAAGTCACGTACAGTACACAAGTTTCCCTTATACATAGTCACGTACGAGCCTGCAAATAGGGATTTTTGGGCTAGGGTTTGCTTGTCCATGCCCTTTTGTGATTCCTGTTTGTTAGTTGGCCCTCTTTATAAACACTATGCAGTCATTCTAATGACCTTGGTGGCCACACCTTGTGCTTTCTTGTAAATCCCTTGGGTTTCTTTTGTTTGGATTGTCTTCTGTTTGCATTTTGAAGTAGGGTGGCCTGTTTGGGTTATAGGTTGAAGTGTTTTGTCCGAATCAGTGATCAGGGTTTTGGGCATTTTTTTTCCAGTTTATCTTTTGATAGTGGTTGGTTTGTCACTTACCTTTGTGAGTTTGCAGTGATTTCTTGTCATTTTACCCACCCAAGCTAGGGTTCCAGGTCTTCCCTTTTTGGTTGATTCTTGGTTTTATTGACCTGTTTACTTCAATTTGCTTATTTTATACAATTGATTTGATCCAAGTATACTCAAGTTTTAGTGCATTTTAGGTGCATAGTAGTGTTTGAACATTTTAAAAAGTGAAAAGAAAAACATTTTCAAGCTTTTGCATTTGCTTTTGCTTAAGTAGTTTTCATTTAAGTTTTAAAATATAATCTCAAAAACTACAAAAACATAGTCTTAGTTTCTCTTTATCGTTTGCATTTGTTCATCAATATATATTTACAAAAAGAAAAAGAAGTTTTCTTTAGTAGTGGCAATTTGCTTTAAAAAAAAATATACACTTTTACTTTTTTATTTCTTATCGAGTCAAAAACACCATAGTTCATCACTCCATTTCCTTCTGAGTAAGAAATAACCCTTTAAAATGAACGCAATAATTAAAATTTAGTAGTAATTTTTATTTTTAGGGGCCTTTCACCTACTAGCTTAGGCTAGACTTATGGGATAGGAAGTGTAAACTTCCCATAACGTTTAAAATTCAGACGTAGTGGACCATTCGTTAGGTAAATCCTTGTCTTTATCAATTGTATCTGGGAAGCTCCTTTCAAAAGGGAGTCAAGCACGAGGTCACGTGGAGGCATTGGACTAAGGAGATAACCCTTTGATTCCTTGTCAAAACATAAATCAGGACTTTTACGCATCTGGGTATTCTATCCTAGACAGTGTTTCGGGCTCAGCTACCCTGCCCATGCGTATGAGTCAGGCTTGCGATTGTCCCCCAAGACTGTTGGTATAGCTAAGGTAGCCTTTAGTCTCTTGACATTTAGGGTTCATACCTAGGTAAATCAGAAGGCAATTTCTAGTTCACCTTGGATGGGCTTGGAAGGTAACCCTTGTTGTAAGTGTGGGAGGGCAGTGGGTGATTCCTCCGCTTGTGCCTAAGAACCACTTCAAGGACACCAAGTAATCATTCTCCAGCTTTCTTCAGGAAAGCATATATTTCACCCTTGTTGATTGTTTGAGGCTTTAGGAATTTTTATAGTGTGTGCTCTGTGGTTTTGTCTATGTTTAGTTGGATCTAGGGTTTGATTTGTTAAATTTTCAATCGTGGAGGACCAACCTATAGGAAGGTCAAGAAGGTTTCAAAACCTTCCTCCTCTCGTCACATTGGAACCTCCACCTCCACTCCAAAGGTGGAGATTGGACATGGACGGTTCATTTGAACTGGTAGGAGTAAGTGAAGTTCTAGGTGAACCATCACCTATAGCTAACCGTCTTAATATTGATATAGTTGAGATAAAAGACTTGCAGATTGACGAGTTTACAGGGAATTTTAACACACCCTTAACTGATTTAAATGATCCTGTGATTGTTCAGGTTATACCTTTTGATTCACTTGTTTTAGGTGTCCCTATGGGTAGGATTATGTCTTCTGCGGGAGAAATTTCTTTTGTGTTCACCTCAGTCCTTCCAGTTGAAGGGGTACTACCTCCCCCGGTAAGTGCCCCTAGATCTAGCATACCTTCTATGCCTTTGACTCCAGCGAGCCGGGTGGTCCAACCGCCGGTTCACTCAAACATAACAGGTACTTCTGGTGATATGGTTACTGGGATTCCTAGTATACCTACTATTCCTTCCTCCTTCACATACACTACCCAAAGTGGTCTGGTAAGATCCTCGGCTTTCGTCCAAGGATTCCCTTAGAATGCAGGGCACATTCCCCCATCCACTCCGTACGTAGGCCCATCACCTTATTATGTAGGAGTGCATTTTAGAAACAACACCTCTTATGGGAAAAGTTTTCAAGCTCCGATTTCGGCCCCGTTTATGAGCTCTCCCTTTTCGCTATTTAGCGGAGGGATACAGGCTCCTATTTTCTAGACCCCAATTTCAATTGGGATAGCCCGAACTTCTTATACTGCACCTCCCACTCACAACCCTATGGCTTAGGGATGGAACCCATTTCAGAGTAATCTACCCACTTCACAACCGATGGCAGGGGGAAACCCCACCTTTACTTAAGGGCATTCAGGGGCAGGTCCCTCTAATCCCCAGATTGGCACTTTAAGTGCCGCAGTTCGACCCAAGATTTCATTCCTGGAATCGTTAAACTTGCCAGATTTGTCTAAGTTGATGAATGACCTGGTGAGGCATGACCCCTTGTGGCCACCTATTCCCACGAAATTGCCATCGGACATCCCTAAATTCGAGGGCAAATTTGGTGAAGATCCTGGGGCTCATGCCACCACCTTCCATTTATGGTGTTCTTCGAATTCACTAAATGAAGATTCAGTCAGGTTGAGGCTGTTCCAGAGAACCTTAACAAGTACCATGGCAAAATGGTACATTGATTTATCTTCTGCTACTTTCAATAGTTTCTGGGACTTGGCTACTGCATTCCTTAGCCACTTTCAACTACCGGTCCTATATGATTTTGGAACGGACTTGTTATCTACCTTTAGGCAGAACAAGGCTACCCACATCTTGGATCATATCCAAGAGTGGAGGAGGTGAAAGAGCCTTATAAAATCCACCATCCCTCCTGAGTTCTTAGTAGAGTGGTTCCTTAAATCCCTGTTTCCCTACATATTTAAGAACGTATCCACCTCAGGAGTGATGAATGAAGAAGAATCCATTCTCAGGGCCCAACAATTGGATTTTATTTATTCACAATCTGGGATCTTGTATGAGATTATCCCTGAGGCACCGAGGGCTACCCATGATGCAGAGAAGCCTAAGCCTGGACCCCATGCCGATGGTGTGGTTGGGTCTGTAAACTCTCCCACCGTAGAGTCTTTGGCTAAGCAACTTCATCAGTTGTCTGTCAAGCAATTTACGACGGAGGCAGCAAAGGCCTCCCCCTCCCCCTAGAGTGCAAATGTTTTTGCACAGACCTCTCAAAAGGGAAATCAGCAGCCCGGTGGGAAGAAAAAGAGAGGAAAGAAAGGAGAGGGAAACCAAAACAAGCAAAAACCTGCAAATAGTGCTAATGGGGGTAAGAAAGAAAAGAGGAAGGTTAAGTTCCTGTGTAAGTTGTGCCACGAGGATCACCTTAATCACCTTTGTCCCCTTATGGAACAAGCCCAGAAGCTGCTTAAAGCTCAACAACCGGCTGTCCTAAAGGATCATTTTCCCCAAGGGCAGAACTCTGCTTCAGCTTCTAATGTAGCAAGGGGCACTCAAAATGCCCCTGACCCAAACTATATCAACATGGTTTGACCTTCAACTTTTTTACAGACGAGGAATAAAAATTATGAGAAAGAGACTTCTGAGAAGGGTTAAGCTATAGGTTAAACTTCTAACCCTCTCACGATAGAGAAGCCTGCTAAAACTATGCTGAAGATATCGAAAGGTGTCTTCAAGAAGACCTTGCATAACCCTAAGGCTAGGTCTGCTTCAAACTACTCCGTGGTTGAAGATCTAGCCCAATCCCTGTGTGCAATGTCAGCTTTAGAGGTGTTACAGAGTTGTCCTGCCCAGCGGGATGCCCTCTTAACAGCTTTAGGCAGCATGGACTCATCGAGTCTCATGGCGAAATTTATTTTGTCTGATGTTAAAATTCACCTACCTTACCAAGTAGCCTTATCAATAGATGTCATCCATGGTGGAAAGACCATTGGAAGGGCAGTTGTTGATGAGGGTGCTTCTACATGCGTTATGTCCTTGTCCTGTTGGAAAGCTCTCGGATCCCCAGAGCTGGTCCCATCAAACACTCTACTTACTGCTTTCGATGGAAGGTCCTTCCATCCGCATCGTATCCTGCTAGCCTTTGAAATTAATCTAGCAGGGAAAGCAGTGTTTGTTGAGGTGGAAGTGATTGATGCACCTTTGGACTATAATTTGCTTCTGGGAAGAAACTGGACTTATGCTATATCTGCTATTGCGTCGGTCGTCTTTTGTGTAGTTGTTTTTCCACATGAGGGAAAGCTGGTTACTATTGACCAACTTGATTTTATTCAAAAAGGCTGTTTAGAGTCTAATGAGTCCGCTGTGCCATTGGTTGATTAGGTCAAACCTGCTGCATCGAGCTTGGGAGTTGGAATGTACACATCACTGATGGGAACATTTGATCTTCTAGCCCCAGTTAACTATATTGGTTCTACTAGTGTGGGAAAGTCCATAGCCACGGTTGTTGATAGGACTAATCCTTGGGTTCTCCCTTCCCCCCACGAATCAGAGGTGCCCTTATCGGCAGTGGAAGTAGATTATCAAGCTATTGCTCAAACCACTATTGACCCCATTCTGAATCCTCTCACAGTCTCGACGAACCTGGAAGAAGTTTATTTTCCCGAATGGGAGAAAAACTCTTCGCACTCTATGGACTATTTAGATATGGTTTTACCTTCTGATGAAGCCTTCTTGGAAGCCATGAGTGGACGTGGTAAGATCTGTGAGGATCTTCACCATCGATCCTATTTTCTTCCAGAACTAAGCAGAATAGAAAATCAAGAGTTTCATATGAGACTGTCCATAGATGTTGATATACCCATCAATCCCTTACCCAGGGAAGGAATGTTTGTCGAGGGGAATATGGAAAATATTTCCGCTACTATACCTATTAACATCTCTGTAAATCCTGATGTCGTGGAAAACATATACATAGGTGCAAACTGCTCTCCTGAAGAGATTGCTATCTATACTACCTTGTTTAAGGAATTTTGCAATGTCTTTTCCTGGTCATATGAGGAGATGCCAGGTATTGATCTATCGATTGTTGAACACGAAATCTGAACATATCCTGATGCCAAACCTGTTCGACGAAATTTAAGACCTGTTAACTCGCGCAAAGCGGCGGCTGTGAAGGCCGAAGTTAAAAAAATCTTGAAGGCTGGTTTTATTTATCCCATAGCTTTGACAGAATGGGTATCCAACCCTATTCCTGTTGATAAGAAGCAAGGGACTACCTGCGTTTGTACTGACTTCAGAGATTTGGATAAAGCCTGTCCTAAGGACAACTATCCCATGCCATTTATAGACCAGATTATAGATGCTTGTGCGGGAAGTGAAGTGTTCTCGTTTATGGATGGTTTCTCCAGATATAATCAAATTCAAATAAAACCAGAAGACCAACATAAAACTGCTTTCATTTGTCCTTGGCATACCTTCGTGTACAAGAAAATGCCCTTTGGATTGAAAAATGCAAGGGCAACCTTTCAACGGGCTATGAACTTTGCCTTCCATGATATTAAATCCATTGTCGAACCTTACCTTGATGATCTACCTCCAAATTCTCGTAAGAGGATTCAACATCCAGATCACTTACGGTTGATATTTGAGAGATGCAGATATTATAAAATCTGCTTGAATCCCCACAAGTGTGTATTCTGTGTCGAGGCAGGAAGATTGCTTGGGTTCATTGTCTCTAATAGAGGCATCTAGATGGATCCATTAAAAGTAGAGGCCATTGTAAATCTGTCTCCTCCTCGTTCTATCAGGCAACTTCAAAGCCTGCAAGGGAAGTCTAATTTTATTCAACGTTTTATTGTTAACTATGCCAAGATTACCAAGGGTTTCATGCACCTGCTCAAACAGGACACCCCATTTGTATGGGATTAAACTGCACAACTTGCTTTCGAGGCATTGAAAAAAGCTTTGTTGTCGGCACCCTTACTGCGTCCGCCAGATTATTCTAGGGATTTTATATTATATCTGGCCGCGTCCGAGCTGACCATTGGGGTAGTGCTGGTCCAGGAGGATGATAAGCTCATAGAGCATGTCGTTTACTATCTTGGCCGTGCTTTGGCTGGACCTGAACTCAGGTACTCCCACGTTGAGAAATTAGCCTTAGCAGCTATATATGTTGTTTAGAGGTTATGTCACTACATTTTACTGAGGACCACAACAGTAGTGGCGGATGTGAATCCATTTCAATATGTTTTGTCTCGACGGATTTTTGGGGGGGAATTCAACAAATGGATAGTCATTCTCCAAGAGTTTGACTTGGATTTTTAGTCTGCTAAGTCTAAAAAGTCCTTAGTTTTTGTTGAGTTTATAGCATAATTTCCTACTGAAGAAGATGTAGCCGTTGAAGACGACTCATTCCCAGATGAACATATCTTCTTGATATCCACCTCTGATCCTTGGTACGGGGATATTCTTATATATCTCCAGAATTTGAAGTATCCTGCAGCTTCCTCAGAAGAGGAACGACATAAATTATTCCTTCATGCTAAGAACTACCTCATCATAGGAGATACATTATATCGAAGGGGGGTAGATTCCATTTTGCCTCGATGCCTTACCCATGAGGAAGCGGAGATTGTCCTGAATGATTCCCATAGTGGAGCGTGTGGGGGTCATTTATCTGGGTTAACAACGGCCTAGAAGATACTACGTGCTGGTTATTTCTAGCCCACGATCTTCAAAGATTGTGTGGAAGCAGTGAATCGTTGTCATCCTTGTCAACTTTACACCAGGAAAATGCGGTCACATCCCGCTCCGTTATTTCCCATTGTCTCGGTAGGCCCTTTCATGAAATGGGGGAGTGATTACATGACATGAAACCCAGCCTCGGCTGGGGGGCATAAATATATTATTGTCGCTGTTGACTATTTTACGAAATGGGCTAAGGCAATGCCTACTTTTAAAGCCGATGGGGAAACAACAGCTTTCTTCGTATTCAATCATATTATAGCACGGTTTGGTATACCTAAAGTGATTGTCACTAACCATGGCATTCATTTTCAAAATAGGATGATGATGGAACTGACCACAATGCCCGGATTTAGACAAGAACGTTCATCTTCGTACTATCCGCAAGACAATGGTCAGGTTGAGGCTTTAAACAAAACTTTAAATACTATCCTTAAATGTACAATTGATGCAACTCATTCTAACTGGCACATCATGCTATCCTGCTCTTTGGGCCTACCGAACTAATGTAAAAACTGCTACGGGTTTCTCCCCCTTCCAACTCGTCCATGGAGTGGAAGCAGTTACCCCGATTGAGTGTGAAATCCCATCTCTAAAAATAGCTATTCTGTGTTACCTGATACGACAGAGCTTGAGGAACGTCTGGTACATTTAGAACACCTTTATGAACAGCATAGAGATGTGCTAACTGCTAATCAAGCTCACAAGAATAGGGTAAAAAATAATATGATAAGTCAATCAAACCTCAGGTTTTCTCTAAGGGGGAACTTGTCTTGCTTTGGGACCAAGAAAAAGAACCCCCAGGGGCAGGAAAATTCAAGGCCATGTGGGTAGGACCTTATGTCGTGTCGAAGTATTAAAGAAGGGCGCATATGAGTTAATTGATTTTGATGGGAACAAGCTGCTTGAGCCTAGAAATGGGCTCTACCTGAAAAAGTACTATGCTTAGGCTTAGCACTTTTTCTTGTATTTTTATGTACATTAGTTTGTCAGTTTTTTTTTATACCATCTGCTAGTTGTTGCAGATGTCTTCTAAGAGGTATATAGGTTTCATCGATGGTGCCAGCTGCCACACTTGTAATCTAGCTTCAGCAGCGTGGGTCATTTACTCTCCCCCAGGACAGCTAGTAGCCATGGGAGGCGCTTGCTTAGGTCCTACTTCTAATAATGTTGCTAAATATAGGGCTATATTTGAGCTTCTATGGGATGCTTTGTCACATGGTATCACCCAGCTCGAAGTCCGTCTGGTGGTTTCCCAGCTCAATCGAGCTTATCAGGTGTGAAACCCTATTCTATTAAGTCACTTCATGCAAATTAGGTTATTCGAAAGAAATTTTGAAGTTATTATATTCAATCACATTCCAAGAAATCAGAATTCATTGACTGATGCATATGCTAATTACATTTTAGATTGGCATCTAACACACATTTCATAAAAATATATAGCATGCACATAAAAAACACTTGTAAATAAACCGACAACAACATATATATATGTAAGTATCTGTCCATAGATAGGTTGATTCTGATCCTCAGATCCAGTCATAACTGTATAATATACAAAAATATGCAAAATGTGGATTGCAGTCCATCAAAATGTCCTAGATCTAAGCAGGACCACCCTGGTCACTTGGACCACCTTGTTCCCCATGGTCTCTCTATACTCTGGCTTCCTCGGTCTCTTCAGCTTTGGAAGCCTCCACAACATCTATGTATACAAGAACTACTCTGGCCACTCACCTCAAAAGGTGTAACCAGACAGGTGGAACTCCAACCACAAACTCCTGCATGATGGCCGGGATATGCTCTATCCACAAAGTGGGAAATCTTTGGGTAAGCCTGGCTAGCTTCCCCTCTAGAACCCTAATAAGCCCCGGGTCTTTACCTACGACAGGATGAACAAACATACGTGGATGCCCCTCGGGGCGGATCGGTCCAATATCTTCATTTTGACATGTTTATAGGATTAAGAATTCTACACATATGTATGTATCTATCATTTTAAAATTCATAAAAATTTTAAAAATGTTAAAAATTAAAGAAAATTTACCTAGCTCTCCCCATGCTCCTCCTGGAGGGAGGACAAGGTCTGGATCACCTCGAAAATACATGCCGGCATACAGAAACTGCTCTAGTGCCAGTAGCTTCCGCTCCCACTAGATGTAGAAGTCATCATCGTACACACTCTACACTGAGTCTCCTCCTCCTTGACGGAGGAAGATGTCTCCCCACCTGCTCAGCCTTGGCTGACGTGGAGATTGGACTGGTAGGGGTATGGTGGGGCTCAACTTTGGTACTCTCTCTTGAAGAAGGCAACCGATATGCTAGAATAACCAAAGTTCTTTCGCCTTCCTCTCTTGCAATAAAAGAGTTATCCTTTCATAATGGGGACAACTCTTGAACACCAATCATATAGGGCACCCCGCATACAATCCACCGCCAACATCATTTGGTTCCGTGTAGCTAAATGTAATGAAGAGGATCCTGCAATCCTCACGATGGTGCTCGTCAGTACCTATAGTGTGAAATCACGGATATGTGCAATAGGGACACAGCTCCCTCTCTTCTGGGTACCTGGTGTGCAAAACACATCAATGTAGTTTTGGACACTTAAAGGATCACCACCCCTGTTGGTGCCCTCTAAGTTGACCAGTGCTCCTCATCGTGACAGGCCAGTAATGAAATATATGTCCTCGAAAGTAATTTCCAAAGTCTCACCCTGTAGGTCAAACATCCCTAAATCATGATCCTAGTAGTTTATCATGAACTCCAATAGACGGACATTGGCCCACATGGGTGATGTGCAAAATAACTTTAATAACCCACTCATTCGTAAAGCATGTACGGTGGGTGCACTTTGGAGCACTTCTTGGTCCATATTTTCATGTTCCCGTTCCCTCCATTCCAACACCATCTTCACACCTAGCAACACAAGTATTATGATTCATCCACAACTACATTTCGACCAAAAATCCGATGGCCGTATTGTCGGATTTTCGACACATCCCTGTCGCATGTACGACACTATGAATTTTTTTAAGCGTCGGTGGATTTGCGTCAGTTATCCGACATCTTTCCAATCTGTCAGTTAAGCGACAAATCAGCTTACCGTCGGTTAAATGTAAATCATTGGTTATTTGACATCTAATTCATATTAAACTTTAAACGTAAGCGTCGGTTAAGCGACAGTTAAGCCATGGTCTAGCGACGCTTAAGCGACGGTTAAGTGACGGACTAGTGACGGTTAAGCGATGGACTAGCGACAGTTAAGCCACGGTCTAGTGACACTTAAGCAACGGTTAAGCGACGGACTAGTGACGGGGTGATATCTTCATGTGCACCTCCTGCGTCTGCAGCCTCCCTCACTAAAACAGACCATCTGAACAAGATCCATGAAACTGTGAGTACTTGTTCCAATAAAAATTTAGTGATAAGTAAAACTGGAAATCTTCAAATCATCTCACATATTTCAAATTGGCTGAATAGAAAGCACCAATATATGTATGTATATATATATATATATATATATATTGCATTAATATGGAAAATCAAATAAAAATGCCAATTCTTTACCCTACCAATCATGTCTCCCAATTACTCTGCATTTTTTCATATGTATATTTAAATTTGTCAAGGATGGAAGCTATTTCAAATTTGTTAAAGGTACCAATTATCAGTATATTTGTCAAAAAATAAAAGAAATTATACAATTTAATTGATTTTCAATTGTATCAGTTTAGGCATAGCATGTCTAAAGGTAACCCTTATCTGTAGCTGCCAACAATACTAAAGGATCTATCATAATCTGCTCATTATAAGCAAGTATGATTACTTCTGTAAAAATCTTTAGCATTTAGGACTACAAATTCTATTTCAAAAATCAACAAGAGAGACTGAAAGGTGAGGCATACATTAGAGAATTTCTTCAAAGTTGGAAGTTAAAGCATTCGTCAGATAAAGGGAAGGTGGTGAGTGCAGACTGATATAAGACAAGTTTAAATGGTCATACCATTAGACAAATTAATATAATGTTTTATTTTGTAAGACTTATATCCTAAGGTTGTCAACTGGGTCTAGCTTGGGTGGTTAAAAGGACAAGTCATTATCCTCCCCACCCAGGTTCAAATCCCACTTATGATATGTTTTCCCCTTATGGGTTGATTGGGCTGGCAAGGTACCAGCAATCTACTCTTACATAAGAGCTTCAAGTGGGATGAGATGTTGCTTGTTTAAAAAAAGATAGATAGCTAAGGAAAAGAGAAATTTTTCTCTGCTAGGATTTTCCTAATCAATCCACGGCAATGCTCTCTGTTATCCCCTTGTTTTGTAAAGGATTTCCACCTAGATCTTCCAGGAAAGCCCTGGGGTGACCTGGGCACAAAAGAGGCAACCTAGGTTAATTTTCTTGGCTGAGAATGAATACTAGGTTGAAAATTGCTCTAAGACTCAGCTTTTGAAGCCATTTGTAGATGGAAGCAGCACTAAACAGTCATAAAATTAACCTAAATCAATTCAATTAACAACCATTTGTGTTTTTTCTGCATGTAGTCATGCTGGCCTTGTGGATGATGGTTGGCAATGATTCAATAGTATGACTCAAAAATATTGCATCACACCCAACGTGGAGCATTATGCATACATGGTTGATCTTCTTGGTCGTGCTGGGCATCTAGAAGACACAGAATCTTTTATCAAAAGGACGCCAATAGAGCCTGATGCTAATGTGTGGGGGGCCTTGCTTGGAGCTTGTAGAATTCACCGCAAGATTGAGCTAGGAGAATGTGTGGCAGGCCACCTCTTTGGATTAGAGCCTGAATATTCTGGATATTATGTCCTCTTGTCAAACATCTATGCTGCAGTTGGTAGGTGGGATAATGTGGAAAATGTGAGAGCATTAATGAAGGGTAGACGAGTGAATAGGACACCAGGAAGCAGCTTCATTGAGGATAAAAGCAAGGTTCATGCATTTGTTGTGGGTGACAGGTCACACCCTCAATCTGAGAAAATTTATGCAATGTTGGAGACCTTGGTAGGACAGATGAAGGAAGCAGGATATGTGCCTAATACAGACTTTGCGCTTTATGATGTAGAGGAGGAGGTGAAGGAGCATATGCTTGGCATGCACAGTGAGACACTGGCTATTGCTTTTGGCCTTATTAACAAAATTCCTGGGACCACTATCAAGATCACGAAAAACCTTCGTGTGTGTGGTGACTGCCACACTGCCTCCAAGTTCATCTCTAGGATTGTTAGGTGGGAAATCATTGTGAGGGATGTGAACCATTTCCATCATTTCAAGGATGGATTGTGTTCTTGTAGGGATTACTAGTAATTTTAATATGGCTTAATTTAAGTTCAAATCTATGCATATTTCTTGCATTCTATTGACATCCAGGTTAAGGTGCTATTTAAATTTTCTGTTTTAACAAGCTATTCTATTTATGGATCTAGGTTTTGGCAACAGAAGAGTTTGCTGATGTATTGACCTAAAATGGAAAATTCATTGTATGAGATGACAATAAATTGCTAGGTGATAAATTGGATGGGACGATAGCGAAAGCTATGTGATGATGCGTATAGTTTATTATCTGTCCTAACATCATTGTAAGAAATGTCATGTAGATTGTCTAACTCTGGACTAAAGCATAGCTCCTTTGATGTTAGAGTATATATATATATATATATATATATATACTCTAACTATGCGGGTGTATGGGAGTCACCACCAATAACTATGCGGGGAGGTGTATGCCTTGGGGATTGGGAGTCACCACCAATACCTATGCGGGGAGGTGTATGCCTTGTTTTCTAGAAACAGAATATGTTAAAAACCTTGGTATATGACAAATAACAATCTTTGAAGACTCCTTTCATTTCATTAAACAGGCGAGAACCACCAATAACTATGCGGAAGTGTATGCCTTGTTTCTAGAAACAGAATATGTTAAAAACCTTGCTATATGACAAATAACAATCTTTGAAGACTCCTTGCATTTCATTAAACACGAGAGAAGCCACACTATAAGGTCCAGAACAAGATTTAAAAATTAAAATAGAATCACTTGGAATCTCCAAAGCATCAAATCAATAAGCTACTTGCACATCAGAAGACATAACATCCTTGCAGATCAGTTAGTGAACATCGCTGTCAAGTATGATCAAAGGAGTGGTTGTTTGAAATACAGATCCTATGGAGCAAAGGTGGTTACCAAAAGTTCATTGAGGATTCTCTTTATGTGGATGGATAAATAGTTTAAGAATTTCAACAAAAAAATGTTTATGATGAATATTGGGGTCACTTGACACATGGCCACCAAACGAAGGATATACTCCATGCATCCACCATTAAGACTCATCGCATTAACCTCAAGCAAGCGAGACCTCCCTCCCCCGTGTTCCTTCATCTCTACATGCCTTTACTCACACCTGTGGGTGTAGTGGAAATTATGGCTTCCCCTCTGTTCTTCATTGCTAAAACATGTTCACAACATGTCAATATTTTCCTCGTATTTCACTTGAAAATAGTGAGTTTACATGTGTTAGCTCATAATTATATAATTATATAAGTTTTATTTCAGAGAAAGTAGATTTCCCGGTACAGCTATGTGGTACATCTACTTATCCTTTCTTACCGTAAAATTAAGAGTCAGCATGCATGCACGATTTATCTTAATAATGTTTGGATTCAGATTAGGAAACAATAGTGTGCAAATTAAAAACAAAATTTTATGTTGTGAAAACTGAATACCTCTAAATTTATTGCTGTCACTCTTCCACTTGTAGCTACAACATAAACCTTGTTCCTGACCTGAATAAGACATCCAAGTGCATTACAATCAAATATCACTAATACCTGCCATATTATGTATGGATTTTGAATCTTGATGTATATCAAGATGCAAAACATTACACAATTATCCAACAAAGTTCAATGTGATCTACAAAAGAAAGCCATCGTTTACAAATAGGAAACCACTAGGATGGCAGCAATGACTTGCACATGAAATGTGTCTATGAAGAAGAAACTGCAACACCAGAAAAAACAATGGCATTTGTCTTAATTTATTTCTCTGGTCTCTTTTTCTCAATTCTACTGTAAAATTCTTTCAGCCTGTTTGGAAAATATCCATACAATCTGAAGATTGTCATTGTAAGCTTCCATTTAGAAATGAGCTCATCCAATGTCATGGGAGAAGTGACAAGTCATTTCATGTTTCAAATTAAGGGGCAGTACTAGACTCCTGAGTCCTGACATCATGTCAACAGGTTGAACCCAAACAGCAACATAGTAAGGATCTAATTACAAATGAAAATGATGGTTAATTTCACTTACAACCATCTTAAATCCATGTTGACCTCAGATCTATCAAGTGCTAAAAAGGATCAAATCCCTTGAGATGAAAACTTTTTTATTATTTAAAATGGATCTAGGCTGGTTGTAAAATTGTATTCTCACTCAACTCAGTAAAAACTTAGAACTCAAAACTTATGCAGATATGAATACTTAAAAATGTAGTTTTAATTATTGTCAAGGTATTCATATTTGTATTATAACAATATTTCTATGTAAATATCATATCTATAATATTTCTAGTTATATATAAAACTGGTATCTCCCTTTTTATCTTTCTATGCAGCAGTTTTTATGTTAGGTGTACAGATTAAATCTCTCTGTTTCATATACACAGATATTTTTATTTCTGTCTATGTCTATATTTGTCTAACATATAGTATTACTATTATTATTTCTTATAAGTATTATAGTTTTTGAAACCGACAAATGATAATCTAATCATTACCCACATTTATGACAACACATCTATCAAATGGGATGTGGAACTATGCCTTTTGGCATAATGAAGACAATAGCAGGGCATCAGATTAGGATATCTAGTTTCAGGATCATTCTTGACAAAAGTGGAAAAGTCGATGAGAAACAAGGCTTAGCAGCCTTCTTCATAACAAATATTTACTCCTTTAAATGTCAAAGCATATGTCTAGCATAGCTGAGAGGACAAAATGATGCCCAGCTGTTCAATCAATGTGAAATTTATTTTTCCACTTTTTAAATAGTTCACCGAAAGGAACTCAGGCCATTTAAAGATGGGAAATTTAAATCGTTTTGAGATCATGTGGTCAAAAAAGTACAAGATATCTGTTGTTTTAAAACTCTCAAACAAAACTTACAAATTTAAATGTGTTTAACTTGTATCACGTATAGAAATTCTCTAAACCAATGTTTCAAAACTCGGAATTGGCCAAGAATGAACTTGGACTTGGCTCTAAATTGGACCGGTTTGAGTTTTATGACTCAGTTTACTAAATAATACACATTATATTAAAATTTTAATGAAAATTATATTTTAAAGATTCCAAACCATTAGAGACAAAAATGCAAAGTTTTCTTATGTATATACCATATAAAACTAAAAGCAATGTTACACACTACACGTCCCCAAGAGTAGAAAATGGTATGAAAATTACATTATCATAGTGTTTCGCGTTTCAAAGGCATCTCTAGCTATAAATGAGAAGTGCATTTAAGTAAGACAACAAATAATATGAAAATAAGTGTGGGGATGAGCTCATACAACCAATAATATGAAAATAAGTGTGGGGATGAGCTCTTAGTTTTCGCTTCCTGCCTAAGAGATATAGGTTAACTCATGTCACAACCTCGTCGTGAACCTTTCATTCAGCTCACACCAGAGGAGACTCCTCTGAATTTCAAAACTCTCAACAATATTATTCATCTTACACCGTTGAATCTCTTCACTACTTATTAACGTCATCCACAGAATATGCTGCTAAAAGTATAATATTTTAAGGATTTTGACAACAAGCTTCAAGAGGGAAGCAAGGAAGTTGCAACATTGGTTCGAGAACTAGGGAAAAACTCAACCATATGCAATAATGCAATTTACCCAAATTGTTGCAGGAGAGGGTGCACTTGGGGTCAGAGCATCCAATTAAGGCAAATCATCATTGGACAACAAAAATGATGTCGAATATCACCTCTCTTTAACTATCAAACCCATCCATGATAGATTTTACTATCACACCAAGACCCTGTTGTCAGATGATACTCATTTCTAGAATAATTATTATAAACCAAATCTATTGGCATGAACAGTGCAACCAAAACTTTGCTAATTTTTAGATATGAACTGTTGAGCAATATTGATTATGCTAAACAATATTGAGAGTGGATCTTCCGGAAACCAGCTGTTTTGAAAAACCTCTTTAGGTCGGGTAATATTAAATAACAACCATATTATCAATGTCCCACAAACCTACCTACCCCACCAAATCAAGGACTTGGACATCTTCATTGTGAGAAGGCACAGTTCTCAAAATAAACCTTATGAATGCTCTGTTAGTAGACCCCATGTTATGACAGCATTAAAGTAGAAGTCAGCACGTGATGCAACAAGGATGTCCACCTTAAGCCAACTGTGATCCATGCTTTTCCTATTGAACATATCATACCTCTAACAGGCTTCAAAGTATCATCCACTAATATTCATCATTGCTTCCTATATTCTGCTATATATTCTAACCTTGTGATGCACCATTGCAGCTTGACAACGACTACTAACTTTGTGAAAAAAACATTGCAAACTACTTATATACCACTGTTGCAGACCCATTTCTTCCTTCAACACTTCCTTTAAAATAAACTTGCAGAGTAACTTATGCACTTTGACTCGGATCTCTGTGGAACAAGATCTTTCTAGAACAAATCTACAAATGTCCTAGCAGATATGATCACACAACTAGGTTGACCAACTTTGTCACCCATGAATATTTGACAGTATCGTCACGTTGGAGGCTATTTTTCAACAATGTAGCAATGCTTCTCAAGTCACTTTCCAAAATCTTCTGTTAAACATATGAAATGCAAAACCTGCATTCAAGGTGGAACCTCCTCATGTGAAGACATATTCCTTTATGTTTTGTGAAGAAGAATACACATTTTAAACATCAATGCATTTATACAACTAACCGTTTGGCCACATTGCATGGTAAAAATATGAATCTGTTAAACATACACATCAATTTGGACAAACTATTACAACTTGATGAAGAAGTCTTTTAATACCCATCCTATGGACATGCCTTTGCACCTTCTGGCACAACTCCTTGTTTAAAGCTTATGCACCCTTGACCCAATCCCTATCTTGAACTTACTGACAGCCATCCTTGGGTATTTCTCAGTTCAATAAGGATTTGAGTGAGTTCACTGCTATACCACAAAATGTGGATAACATGGTTGATGGAAAGTGTTCATGAGTTTAAACTTTATAGCCACCAATAATCACAGGGATACAGGGATTGTTGCAATTGCTACAGCTGCATAGAATTTTGCTCTTGAAATTCTTGCAAATCAAATTCAAGGAACAAATAATTCCATGGACTAACTGACCTTTCAACACAATGGTTGTTTTCACCCTCGAAGGAAAACATGTAGTTATTTTCAGGGCATTTGTTGTATTTTCTCTGAGAAATACAATTTAACCTAGATTGGAAGTAGATCCAAAGGTCACTGATGATGGTGGTTGATGATAGCCATGGTGTAATTGCAAAATACTTCAAATATATCTTATACAAATACTTTGAACCTATATTGTTGAACAATGAGCACAATATGCATTAGGTCACCTGGAAGGTTTAATAGTATTCCTTCAAGTACTACGTCACTGCCCAATTGACAAGACCCCTGTGAATTGCTCTATGGCTTCTTATGTTGTTATGAATATAGCAATGAATGGATTATATGCATAATGTGTGTTGGAATACCATAAACAAACTTAAAAACAAAATATCATGCATAAATCTTATATTGGTTATAATAAATACTAAATAGGATCCAAATTCTGACTGAAATTTAAAAAGATGGTTCATGGTAGCTGTATGTCTATCAAAGGGAAGATGATGGATCTATCTATTGAGGACAGAGGATGATTGTGAATGTTTGAGAAGTATGCTACCGCACTGACATGTAATGGCTCATTGTGAAGAACCTATCTTTGGATAGTGAATCTTCTTAAGGAAATCAACTCCCTTCCTTCTTTCGAGATAAATTATTAAGGCCTTTTCTAATATATGCCCCAAATCCAAAATATTACGAATATACCCAGTAATTAAACACAAATAAATCCTTACGCTTGCTCATTTCAAACGCTACAGGTTAAATTCTTGACTTATATAAATAAATATATATTGAACGTGATAACACAAAATCCAAAACGAAAACAGATTTCCCAGACGCATGCCTTTATTAAATTGTGGAGGGCTTCAACCGGCCTTTGAAAATTTTTACAATTGTAAACATGGGGTTTTTATACCCATTAGTGAGAAAGTATTAAACTCGCGCCTACCAGATTGAAACCCTGAAGTATTACATACTAATGATTCTTAAAAACAGTCAAACAAAACGATGTGCCTCTTGCACAAGGGATAATCCCTTCGAAACTCTGTCTGTGGAGCAAACAAGCCAAGGTAGGAGGCTTACTGGGGGGAAACACCATCGCCATCCCTTGGTTAAGCTTACACCATGACCAACAAGGACATCGTCCACCTACAACCAAACAAAAGGGGAATTTGCATTGGTATTTGAGAACATGAATAAACTAAAACAGAGGAATGATAAATTAAAGTTGTGAATGAAAGAATTTGAAAAATTGAAGGACTTACCCATTGATTTGGGAAGCTCCAGAGAGTCACGAGAGAGGCCATTGAAGCATCATTGTAGAGGAAATAATATACCATGGAGATAATTAGTTTACATTAAGCTTTAGAGCCATTAACAATGAAGGAAGAGAGCTAAACTCTGCTACAACCACGCAGAGCAGAGCCAAACTCGGGATGACCAAATGAATCCTTCGAGACTCATTGACCAAGTAAAACCCTTTCCCTCATGCTTCACAAAGCAACTACAATAATTAAAAAGTGATTTCCAGATGGAGGCCTTACGCATGAGCAGTACGTGTTAGTCCTCCGACTGTGAGCTGGTGAGTAATCAATGCCAAAGTTAAAATTCGGTTGTTTGTCATGAGCTGAAATGTTGACCATGTAAGGTATTTGTTGTAAATTTTTAGGAGTTCAATCCACATAAAGGATAAGTAAGCTTAAGCATGCCCATAGAAGTAAACATGCATTAGTACTATGTGCTAAGTAAGCCACATACTACGTGGCCCCTCTCTGCCAAGGAGATAATTCTCCAATTGTACATTAAAGTTAATCAATAAAATCACACAACGATGAGATAAAACCTTTATAATGGTCAAATGCCAATATTTATTTATATGCATATGTTGGAACCAAAAATTGTGAAGCAAGCAAACGTCGTATTGCTAGTAATGAGAAACTTTAATAACAATGTTTGTATTGCTATTTACTTAGTTGTTATGCATGTAGGATTTAAATGTAGACCTTTTACAATGGTAATTTTTTAGGATGGTCCTTGGTTAATAGGACTCCTAGGATTTACATTGAAATCCTCATAAGACCTAAAGTAGCTACAAAGGTTGAAGTGACAAAGAATCAGAGAGGAGTGACCTATTTTCCGTTGTGATAGTTAATTAATTGATCAAAACATGACCATAATTAGGGCCGATGTGACCGTTGAATTTAATAATTATTTATATAAAAAAATTGCATGTTATTTGGACTTAAAATTTTAGTTGTTACATTAACCCTCCAAGCATTGCACTACCCACTTTCGTTACCAAAATAATTCCTTGAGAATTGACATCAATCAAACCAAGAGCCTTTTTGTCCTTGCGCATAGTGCAAACATCCCAAGGAACCAAAGGCAAGCCTTTCCCATTGCCATACTTTTCCCACAAATATGCCCTCAACATCTAATCAAGTTGTGAAAATTGAGTCTTGTTGGGTTACAAAGAAGAAACATAATATACATGCAAGGCTTGAAGGATGCATCTAACCACCATAAACTTCCCTACAAAGGGGAGGTCCTTATAATGCCAAATAAATAGCTTGTTTGCAGTCTTTGAAGGCATCAACCCCACATAGCAATCAACAAGACCAACCCCAAAAGGGATGCCCAAATATTTGATTGTAAGTCCTGGATGAACATGGGACCAAGTTGCGGGGATCCAGTAAGGAGGGGAATGGAGTCGAAGAATCTAGTAGTCAATTTTATGAGCACCCTTCTATAAATGGTAATATGGGCTCTATAAAGGACAAAGCATAATTACGTAAATATAGTAATACAGGTTCTAGAAAGGAAAAACAAAGGGAATGGGCACCAAGACATCGTCAAGGTCAAGAATTCTGATAGGAGACCACCACACATGTGTAAAAATACACTTGACCATGGCCCTTGAAGTAGCACAAAAGTATCCAAGAAAGAAAGAGTTATGCTAAATAATTTTAACACAATTAGTGAGAGAGTTCAGACCTGTGTTACTTGGGAGCAGAAGCGAAAGTGAGAAGCGGAAGCGGGAGTGGGAGCAGGAGCAAAAAGCAAATTTTCTGAAAGCTTTCGGTTTGGAAGCGTTTCATAAGCGCCTTTTTATATAAAATATATATTTTTAATATATTTTGATGCATATATGTTAGCAAATGCATGTAGAATGTTGAATTAGTTATGGAAAGCATAAACACATGAAATAAACCATAATACCATATAACATCAATCATCTAATAGTGAATTTGTCAACCATAGGTCCAGTATCCATGATTCCATAACATCAAATTTTTCAATATATAACATTTTGTCAA
>LPNX010792383.1:221098-284126 GCA_001517045.1 Pseudotsuga menziesii | reverse complement strand
TTGCCCCAAACCATTTTGGATCTTGGATTTTTCCTTGTCAAGCCCAATGTTATCAGAACCGGACCGGTCATCGAACCGGCGAAGCCCAAAATGTGAACCAGACCGGAACTGGAAAAAAACTGGTAGACTAAAAAATACATAAAATATTCATATTTTGTTAAAAAAATATATATTCATGTGCATAAATATGAATCCAAACCATTAATACACAAATATGCAAAGCTTCTCATATATATCTAGCAAGTACAGGTGCAAATAACCAAAATTGCACCGAGTGCAATACATCACTGGAATTTTGAACCAAGATACATCAACAAAGAGGCTCTAAATAGAGGGTGGGGTATTTAAATAGCACCACAATGGGATTAGGGTTAGTTTAGGCCCTTTAAGTTAGGCATTTTTTTAAATTTTTTTATTAAAAAAAATGAGTTTCATGGGTGCTTTGACGACTGTCGTACGGGACAGTACGGATTGGTCGGTTCGGTGTTTTTGGCCCGGTTCCATCCCAAGCAGTTCAGGCAGTGGATCGGACTGAAAAAACTTTTATACTGGTCGGACCGACCAGTTCTGATAACACTGGTCCCCACGGTTCTATCTTTGTCATACCTAGGGCTCTTGTATCTTGCTGGAGAAGTGCGAATGGCCTCTGCCATTTCATGCCAATAGGGTGAGTGAAGAACATTGAATGGTATGCCACATGCATAGAGAAAACGAAACACTTTTGCATCCACATCATCCCTGCCACCATAGTCAAGGAACTCTGATATTGTCTTACGTGACCCCATGGGCAAGAATCCACTACCTTGGGTGGATGGGCCTCCAGTTCTCTTTGAGTTTGAGGAGTCTTGGTCAACCCTTGATCCTTTTAATTTGTTTTGTGCTTCAAATTCTTCCTTCTTATTCATGGCTCTTTGCGTTGATAGCACCTAAGCGTCGGATATGCGACGGCGCTTTCCATGTTAAATAGTTGACCAATTAAGCTTACTAACGCGTCGTTGCTTCATCGACGCTTGTGGCCACATTTACCAAAAAAAAATGTATCCTTGTGATTTTTGGTAAGTTTAGCCGTCGGATTTTGGATCGAAATGTAGTAGTGATCAATTTCATATAAAATTTCAAATTTTTTGCCTTAAATTAGCTTTTTATCCTTCATGCAGTACACGCGACTGTCTAGTTAGACATGTCATGTACTGTACGCGACTGTCTCTAAAGGCAACCCGAGTACAGAACGTGTGTACACAAGTGTTTACACTGTGAACCCACATACGCGTCGTGACATGCTTTAGGATGCTTCAAACAATGAAATTGGGACTCAAAATTGACAATTTATAGGATCAAATTGAAGAGCTCGGGGTGTAGGCTTACCTGCAACTTGCGGAATTGGATTTCATCCACTAGATTGTCCACACCGATCAAATGAAGGTAGAGGTAAAAACTTGTTTCTTATGGCTAAAATTGAAAATGGTGAGTTTGTTTTGATTTTGAACTATTTATAGAAATTTTATTTCTCAAAGAGCGTTTTTTCCTATAGTTTGAAATGTATTCAACTAATCCATTTTTTTTCCTTGTAACAGGTTTTTCATCAATATAAAGTGTTTTTTGCTTCCATAGGATGGTTTTGACATTTCCAATGCATTTTTTTCATCTATACTTAATCCACATTAACCTTAGCAATCAACATTTTTCCACGGACTATGGTATTTTAAACCATTAGTTCCCTATTTTTACCATTGATCTTCCGTGGATAGGACCTTTTTTTCATGAGTATCCTTCTTTAAAACCTATGTTGTCTTTTGATACTCATGCCGTAGTTGTTACAGGTACAGGGGTATCATTTTAGCTATTTTTCACGCCAAATAGAACTTCTTTTCGAATCTCTTTTTACAAGCTATCCCTTTATAGGACTTCTCGCCCTTATGGAGTTTCTTTAGGCCCAGGTCTGACTCCTTCAAAACAGAATCGAGTGCCGAGTTAACTTGTCCGTTCAAGCTCGTTAAGAATATGTGAATGGGCATCTGCATCAGTGGTAGGTTATCTCTTTTTCGGACCATGCGGAATAATATGAGAAAGGATCCCTCTCTTTTCTATTTGAATTGAGAAGAGTATTCTCAGGCATAGGTTTATCACTTTTTCGGACCTGAGGGACTAAATTTACGGAAAAGGAACTCCCAGTATGAGCTTAGTTTTCTCTTTTTCGTGCTCTGGACCTAAACATGAAAAATATTTCAAGTGTACTTTGTGTCTTTGTCATGCTCGTTAAAACCTGAAGAACAAAGCAACGAGTTTATTGTTGTAAGCCCCATTTCTCGTAATCAAATAAATATTTTCGAGTGATCTTGCTTTCCTTCACACTCGTAAAACTGAAGCTATTTATACTGTTATGGAAGGAGCATTGGGTAGGTGGTAATTTAACCTTTTTTGGACCTCCTTGACTAAGTACGAAAAAGGTTCACCTTTTCTTCTATGGAAGTTAAGAGAGTTCTACTGTGGTATGTTTTAAACTTTTTCGGCCTCAAGAGACTAAATTGGACAAAAACGGACCCCCCTAGAGTCTTCTTTGGATTTTTCAGACTCTCTAAATGTGAAAACACCAACTGAGCATGTACTAGTTCGGGCTCATTAAATCCACGAATCAGTGACACTATCAAGCATTATGTTCTCTTCTCTTCAAGCTTGTTAAAAAATGAAGAGGGATCCGAGTTGACTTTCCTGGACTCGTTAAAATTTAACAGGGAAGGTAAGGAAGAAGTTTTATCTTGTTTTCAGTTAGTGGCAACATGTCATCCTTGAACATAGTACTCTCTGTTTTTTTTGATACCCATGTCTCAGTGTTCAATTTTAGTTCAGCTATTACTTCGAGTTTACTACTCCTCCTCTTGTCCATTATACCTGGGGAATCTGATCATGTCTCCTACATGACAGATAAGTCTAGTTGTTTCTATCTATAAGTTAAAATCTGCCTTGGGTCATCTTTGTGTCGTGCTCACTATTCAAGGATTCAACCCAATGTTTGATCTTTATCCTTATCCCATCATTGTTATATCTGTTATCTATTGTGTCTCCCTTCTTTTGCCTAGTTCCTAGTCACTCTTGTGATCCTTTGGAGGATCTATTGCCTTCCTTATCACAGCATGGTTCTGTTTCAGTACTTCCTGATGACGAAGACCTAGAGTTTTGATGATAGTACCTCAGGATTCACTTTTATCATTGGTGGATTCCTTTGCTTCAGTTGTCGATTCTCACCTATTGATTGACAAACTGTTGAATCCTTTCCATGTTCAACTTCAGCTTACATTTATTCACATGGCTTGGATTGTACTGGTTCTTTGGGATTGTTTATGAAGACCTTATTTCCTCACCTATGGACTAAGTTGCACAAGATTATGTTCCATTTATATACACAACTTCCAGATCTTTGAAGACTCATCATTATTGTATATTGTGGCTTCGATCCACCTTTGTAATATACATGGTTTTGTACCCGTATCATATGATGTACTCAAATATTGTAAAGGAGCTAGTGTTCCAGTATATTGAACATAGCATCCTCAGATATGACTTTTTATATGACATTATCATGTATTTGTTTCAGGTACTACCTATGCTCCATTGGATTTCTGAGTTCTCCAAAGATAAAGATTATAATGTATTATGGCCATCGCTTCCCTCTGACCTCACACATTAGGGGGCATCTGTTATCCACCCAAATGGCACTTCTCTGTCTGAGTGCCGACATTTCCTATGTTGGCACACAAAAGAACATTTTTGGATTGAAGGTTGCCTAAAACACTATAGATGGGCATGTTATGAAATACATTCATTATCCATCCAGCTTGCCATTTTTACCTTTGAATATGTAAATTGATGTACACGCCTTTGCCTATATACAACCCACGTACATACGCGAATTTTCCTACACCATGTCACGTACTGGACGCGATTATTTGCAATTGCAACCAGCGTACAGATCTGTACGTGGGATTCCATTAGAGAAACTCGTGTGTCATACGTGGGTTGCCAGTATCAATACCTGCGTATGCTTTCCTTTGACAGTAAAAATAATAAATCGTGATTATTTGAGATTTGTTAAGCCCTTAACAATAACCATCTTAACTGTCTCAACCTCCTCAACCCTCGAAACTACCTTTTTTCACTAAGTATAAATAAAGGCCTTGGGGAGGGTATTAATCAATCATACTTGGAGAGCAAAGTTATGCTGGTGGTGTCTATTCAGAAGTCTTTGGAGCAACAGAACTCAGAATCCTTTGGTTGCAGAGGAGTCCTTGTCTCAGGCGTTGGGTTGTAATCTAAACTCATTCACTATTGTTAATAAAGAGAATCCTTCTTCCAAATGTGTTTTGAATGTCTTTCATGTATTATGGTTTGATGAATAATTATGGTTAAGCACTCTATATATTGTTTATCTAACCTACCCTATATACATGTATAAGCTTGCACTTGGAGGATTTGCTCTTTACAGGTGAAGGAGAAACATCCCTGAAATATTTGGAGGAGAAGCAGAGCGGAAGAGGACAAAGCTAGGATCAACCGACGTGAATCAGGTGAGTTTATCCTATCTTCTTGTTTCCTTTCTATACTCTAAAGTTGATTTCCTGCAAGTTTTAAGAGTATGTTGGTAACCCCAGACCTTCAGTTATAAGGTGTTTATTCCTGTACAACAACTATACATTAATGAAATATTACCATAAACTCATGCGCCAAACTATAGCACATAAAATAATTCAATTTAGGTATTTGATATGTATGAATGAATTAACACCCAAATTTAAAACTTCACAGTGGTATAGTTAACAGAAAAATGTTTGACTAGGTGTTCGAACTTTGTAAAAATTTGGAATGTGTTGAAGTAAGTGAAGACCCTTGTGCTTCAAAAATGTGTCACCCAATCCTTGATGGAGTTTCCAACTAAGACTAATATGATAAGATACTTTAGATTGGAAGTTGATCCAACTAATTAATTGCTAAGATGTTTTTTTTTAAATAATGACCTTAGCATATATCAAACATAAGTGAAAAATGAAGTATTTATATATACTTGATGTTAATGCCATTAAATCAGCTTATGCACTTAAGTATTTGTTGATTAAACCTATAATGTCTATACTCCAATAATGAATAGAACAACAATCATGGATCATTGTCCAAGTCAAATATTTTGACAGTGATCGTTTCATAATAATATAAGAAGAATGAGTTAGGAAATCATATCTCCAGTCCAAATATATGAAAATAGGTCTAATGGAGGAAACAATCCAACTAACATTAATTTGGAAACCAAGAGAATAATCAATTCATAAAATATTGAAATACCAAGCTTCTTGAAGGATGCAGGTAAATTTAGGTATTGATTAACAACCTTAATTAAATAGATTCATATTTCATCAACCATTACCTTGGTAATTTTATTTATGTAGTTTCCATATTTTCCAGCACTCTGTTTAGCACTCCTTCTGGCACTCCATCCATCACTTCATTCTACATGTATTCCAGTACTATGATATTGAAATGTAGAAATATCTGAGGTTTTCACAGGTGCATTAAGAATTGCTGCCATTGCTATAAGGGAGATGTTGCAGCCAAAAGTGTTATGTAAAAAGAACAAAGAGTCTTCTTTTTGAACTTCAAACTTATAGGATTTGGAGAAGGAAGTCAACTTTTTGCTTAATTATAAATTCTTCAACTTCATATAACAGGTTCCTCAGACAATTCTTCATAATGATATCTGTCCTGTAATCATTCCATTGGTCATAAACAGAAAGAGAATGGATCAGAAGATTACAGATTAGCATAAAATGAAAATAGGATTAAAAAGGAACCTAACATTTATTAATCTCATCCTTCCATCTAGCTAAAATTCAGACTTGCCTATACAAATTTACTTCCCTTTATTTATACATAAATTCATCATGACATGGTATGTCTTAATTAAGCAATAGTTTCACTAAATGAGATCCATAAAAGTACCAGTCAAGTTGATCCGACTTTACACAAGAATGTTAAGTAATAAAATTAAGGTTCATAGCTAAGTCCATCAAATTATTGAACTTAAGTACGCGTTGGAGGTATAACCCTCCTATATAGTAAGGATTAGGGAGTGGAGACTTAAATCATCTTCAGATGATTATCCAATGGCTATTAAATAAGAGTCATTTAATTTTAATTTAACCAAACATCTTTTTAAATCTTACAAGAGTACCTCGTTCAAACAAACAAGTATAGATAAAGCATTATAATAGATATCGAAGTCAGAACCCATTGCTAGCAAGCCTATTCAGGACTTTGATGGGGTAACTGTAATATCCAAGAAATATCTTCCCCAAGAAGAATGTCACATTTCCAACAGGCCTGTTCAGTACCCTGATGGGTTTTCCTTGTCATACCATAGGTCGGTAGCTAGTGCTAGTAGACCCATTCAACATCCCAACGGTTTAACCTCTTACAATCCTTTTCTATCAGAGGCTCTTATCCCAAATTCACTTTAAATATAGGATTTATAAATTTCTACCATGGAGATGAATGGGGGGGCATCTCTGAAAACCTTTCTAGGAGTGGGATGGTATTGGGTTGGAAGATTTTCCTTGAACAATGCTTGTAAAGATTTGTTTACATGAACAATTAACTCTTGTGATCATACTAACTCAAAAACATGAGATAGTTACAATTATTTATATGTAAAATTAAAACCAATTGATAATAACAGAAAGATTCTTCAGTCTTAACAACCATCTTCCTATAGGCTTATTGTGATGTCTTACTAAATAGTAATTTAATGCCTTCATCTGTTATTACTTGCAAAAATGATTTCTCAATCAAGTGTAAAACAAATTCAAAGTGTACTAGTATGTTATGGTTTTCATGAGTTAAACTTCTTGACACAAAACTAGATGGTAGAAATTATGTATAAACAAAGAAGAATAAGTCTTGAATGACTGAAAACAATAGGGCTCCAAATATATGATAAAAACATTTCCTTGCATCTTTTGCTTAAAACAGAAAGTCAAAAACCCAACACAACTAGTAAATATATTTTGAAAATCTTTCAGAAATTTGATTAAATCAAAAAAGTTCCAAAAAATTCCTTTGTAGAAAAATCGTACTTTTCATGAAGCAACAAAGGAAACAAAATAACTTCCCTTTTTTAAGTATTCAGAGTTGTTCTTGTAAATAAAAAATACCAACTCCAAATCAGATTGGTGAGCCAAATCATGAATAAACTCCTTCATGGAAATAGGTTTATGATATACCTTCAGGCGATGTCCATTTACCACAAAGGTTAGTTGTTCATCATCAATTGTTATTATTTTTACAAAACCATTATTAAAAATAGTCACAATTTCACATTACCCCGTGGTATTTTCTTTTTTATAGGCTATGCGATGTTGTTATCATAAATTTTTTGAATGTCTATATTGGGAAGAAGGCATAAATTCTGTTTAAAAATATTAGTCTTTTTATTGAAAAAGGGAAAAAACAAAGTTGCATTAATTTCTAAACTAAGCATGCAACTTTTTATTTATATACATATTTTCCTATTCCATCTAAGAGGAAAGAAAATATTTCTATTCAAGTATATGAACTCTTCCACTGTAACCAATTGTGAAGCAAGATGAAAAATATACCTTTATCCACATATGAAGAAGTTATTGCAAAGATTACCTAGATATGGAAAATGAACCGACTTGCTTTTTTGTATCAAAAGGTGTTGAAGGAAGGAATGGGATTGTGGTCGGGTTACCTTTCGGAACCAACATTTGATGTAGTCTTGATACTCACCGCCCTTCATCATGTTATGTAGACCTCTATCTTCTAGATTGTTGATTTCTTTAATACATGTCGGATATGTTGTCAGGCATGTCGAGAACTCCTCAATTTTAGATTTCTCTCCATCAGATGTAGTCCCCAATTTGTCAATTTCCTCTGCAATTTGGCAAGGAATATCTTTTTGCGTCTCTTGGTATTTTGATCCATTTGTTGTGTTAGGAGAGGTAGATAAACTCTTAACATATTTCAGCATGTGTTCTACGTGATAAGAAGAACTTCCTACCACTACTAGGATTTGAGAAAGTTGTTCCAACTTGATGGTCACCTCTAATTCGATTTTCTCGGTTGTTTTGTTACTGTCTCGCAGAAGGATTAGTGTCTGGGATTCTTACATCATGCCAATTTTTTTTTTAGGATTATATCTGTTTTAAATGATTCTAATCAAGACTACCTACCACTAAAAATATTTTTGCGTAAATCAAACACACAGCTCTTGCATGAAATAAAACACTATTGCATGAAATTAAATTGCAGAAGGTAAACACACCCAAACTTGCAAAAAGAACACCTGCATAAAATTATGTTGCAGTAAAGTAAAATACCTAAACTTGCGGAATGAAAAACACACCTTTGCGAAAAAATAAATCAAACATGCAAAAAAGTAAAGACGCTTACGATAAAGGAATGTCAAGGATTTGGAGAAACCGACTAAAGTGGATGCGTCAGGATATTACACTACAAAAAATACGTAGTGAGTTCGTACTTGCATCTTATTGTTTCCCCTCCCCCTTGTCGTGTAATGTAAAAAAAACCTATCTACCTCTATCTACCTATACTTCAACACCTTTAGCACCTCCCTGACAATTATGCCAAAAATGTCAGAAAAAATATATGATGTTTAAATCAACATTTAAATGTCAATCCGGGACTTGTAAGTTTCGAGGTATAAGCACAGTATGTGCGGGGTCAAAGCTTAAACTAGTCTAATCTAAAGTTGGAAATAACTCTAAATGCAATAAACGAAATAAGAAAATTGGGATAGCACAACACCTAAGGAAGAAGCATGTTATGGAGTGGCCATATCTCATGATTTAGGTCATTAGGTGCAAGATTAGGTGAGTGAGAAATCTGCATAGTAATAAGAATCTATATACCAAACAATAATTCATTAGATGTGACCTTTGAAATTTTGTTTAAAATTGAATGAAGTAGGTGAAATGATAGTAAGAATACCTTATCAAAGGCTTCATGAAGTAGTCTTTAAAACTTATACAAAGGAAGCCTAACAAACGATTCACATAGAGAAAACTTGGTTAAAACACTTGGTTGCTTATTCGAAATGTAGACATGATATGGACAAAACAGGGAGCCATCACACACAATAAGCAACCTTCAAATATCGATATAACACCACTTAACCCCTCAAACAGTTTTTTGGTATCCTTTCCTCTCTCTACAACCACTATGGTTGAACTTGCGATATCCATTTTGGCTCGAATGACCCCTACAAATGATTTTGATTTATGGGGAACATCTTTGGCCTAGATTATCTCTTAGCTAGGTTAGATAAGTATGACCTTTCCGCACACCTCGTCACAACCACCTATGAATGTTAATCCTCCTACATTGGAACTAGGTTATGTTCCCACTACCAGATATATGCCTATTCTTATACCAAGTGAATTGCTTGATCATCCCATCCTTCCTCCCTCTAGTCAAGTGGCCCATGGTAGTGCTACCCCGAGCCCTAAATCAAGTGGATTGGTTTTTCCCCTACTCACTCAGGTAGGTAACACAATGGAAGTCACACAAATTGTTTCACCAATACTTGCAACTATTCAAATATGAAACTCTTCCATGTCTCTCACTAGGGGGCGGAGGATTACAACTAGGGGAAACCCCCCTCTATGGAGAAATATTTAACATGGGGGAAACAATTAGCTTGGGTTCAACCCACTATTGGAAACCTCCCATCTGCTGTAGGGAAAGCCACTTTGGAAAACACCTCCACTATTATTACTAACAGCCTCTACGCTAGATTACCATAATCTATGGATACCAATGCTCCATGGGGCCAACCGAATCCAACATGAATATCTACGCAATGAATTTTATCCCCCAACCCCAGTATGTGGGAGGACCATCTGGCTTTAACATGCCTAATCTACAACCACCTTATGGTCCTATTGGTATTCCTATGCCACATCGGTATTAACAGTATCCACAAGCCAACTAATAAATCTCCTTCTTGGATACATTAGATTTACCTTATTTTTCATGATTGACTAATAATCCCATACAAAACGCCCTACACTAGCCATTAATCCCTGCTAAAATATTCTATGATATCCCAAAATTCGGTGGGAAACCTGAAGAAAATACTAACAACCACGTAATGACCTTGCATATTTGGGGTTTGTCTAACTCCTTGATGGATGATTCCATTCGCTTAAGAATTCTGCAGAGAACCCTCACAGGTTCGGTAACGAAATGGTACATTGAGTTGCCATGACAATTCTTTGGTGACTTTAGTTCCCTCACTATGGCATTTTTTACTCAATTTCCAACTACCAATCCAATATGAGACTAATACAGAGCTTTCAACCTCTCTTATGAAATCCACCTCAACTCATATATCAGATCATATTCACGAGTGGAGGTGGTGACGAAGGCTGATTGAAGCCACAATTACAGACCAAATTCTAAGTCACTCTTTCCACCCATTGCTATATGTTTCCATGGGAGTTGTTATCACTAAAGAGCAGGTGTTAAATCTTGCTCAATACCTGGACTTGGTGTATTCCAATCCGGTACACTCTATGATCTGATGTCGAATGTTTCTCATTTGTCGAATGATCCATCAATACTAGCTACGGAAACCCATATTGATGGTGTGGGAAGTTCCATAACAACACAGTCTATAACCCAATTGAACAGAAACAAGGCTAACTAGCCTCTACCCTAGATTCATCATAGACTGGTGCCAACACCAAATCTGCACCTTCTCATACACAATCCTCCAAGGTGAATATGCTTCAATCCATTATATCTCAACAACCTGTAGGTAAGAAGAAAATAAAAATAAATCCAAAAAACATTCTAATGAATAGGAGAATACAAAACCCCAAGAAAAAATTGTTGAAACCAAACCAAAAAGGAAGGCGGATTTTCTATGCCCAGTTTGTGGATATGACCATTGCATAAAGAATTGTCCTCATTGTGAAGAAGTCACTAAATTATTAAAAGGAAACTCCCAACCCGCATTATTAATTTACCCCTTCCTACCACAGTAATAGCAAATGGTTGTTCAAAATCCTATCCCTCCATAAGGGGGAAACGTAGTTCATCCTCCCAAAGGGGATGCTTCCTCAATTTCTCATGTCTTTATGTGTAAGGAGATGGTTAGTCTAACAACTAGATTCCATAATATGACGCCCTTGCAGAAAAGACTACCAATAGAGGAGATCTTGACAATCCCTTGGCCTCCACTACCTCTCCACCTCCCGACACTCCAAATAGGAAAGCATATTATTTACTCAGTGTGTCTCCTTCCTAAGAGCACAATTTGAAAATCATCCTTCAATCCAAGGGCCCATGCTACCCAAAATTACAACATTGTTAAAGATTTGGCCTAGGTAACTTTTTCTATGTTGATGTTTGAAGTTCTACAGCATATTATTTACTCAGTGTGTCTCCTTCCTAAGAGCACAATTTGAAAATCATCCTTCAATCCAAGGGCCCATGCTACCCAAAATTACAACATTGTTAAAGATTTGGCCTAGGTAACTTTTTCTATGTTGATGCTTGAAGTTCTACAGAACTTTTCAAGCCAACGCATAACCTTTTTGTCATCACTTGGGGTTATGGACCCAAAGGAATCTAACACCATTATGTTTAATATGGAGTATTTCAAACCGAGTCTCTCCCACTACCTTACATTTCAAATTCACACCATCGTTCATGGGAAGAATATCCATCGTTAGAAGAGGGAGCCTCAACTTATGTGACATGTCCTTATCATGTTGGAGGGAAATCGACTCTCCTGCACTTAACTAGTTTCCCACTACCCTTAAGGAATTATATGGGCATGGTTTCAAATCCTATGTATTTTTGCAGTATTTAGCCGTGGAATTAGCGAATAAAACCATTTCTATTGATGCAAAAGTAGTCGACACGCCCCTAGACTATAACTTGTTGCTTGGTCATAGTTGGTTTAATATGATGACCAATGGATTCAAGGCACATTGTAATAAAGGAAGATATTATTTTTGGCATCCTACCTTTCTCTTATTCTATTGAGTTACTATTGGATTATTGGTTCTGATTTCCTTTCTTAGTATAGTTTGAGAGGTGAGGCTCAAAGAACCCTATTTGAGCCTCACCCCTCCATGTGGCCAACTTACTCTATGTTTCTCTATCTAGTCTATTCACAACCCAAATCTCGCTTCTGTGTCTTTCTCATAGCCATCCTATTATTTGTTTCAACTCCAAGGATGTCTCTTCTCCTCATCTCTCGACATTCAAGCCTCCCAGGTCTCAATCCCCAAGACACGAGTCATTTGTCCCCTTCCCCATAGGTTCCTGGAAGAATACAACATCTAATTTTTCGACCTAAGCCAACCTTTTTAAGACCGACCTCTTTGAGGTATGGCCCATCCATTTATAATTAAGGGATAAAACTATCATTGGCTTGCCTCCACCTGGGGTTTATTCTCTCTAAGAAACCTCGCAATAGATATTGATACTTTCCTTGATCGAATCTCCAACTTTGATTTCTCCTAAGGAATAGAAACATTAGATCTTCTACCTCTAATAACCTCATTTTTCCCCAACCCTCTTCAGTCCCAAACCCCCTACAAAACCTATTACCTTTTGAGTCCCAAGGATCGCCCTTTCAAGGCCTACGAACATATAAAGGACCCTCCCATGGTTTAAACCCCTCCCCTTCCGCGTCCTCCCTAAAGACCCTATTCAATTCATCATCTCCAAAAAATTCTCAAGTCATCAACTTGATAATTATTTCTTTCCTTAATTCAACATAAACACCATCTAGCACAAGTTTAAAACCCCCTACCACTCCCCCAAAGGACCCCAAAATCCCTCCCAACTACAATCATATATAATTTTCCACTCTCCAACCATAGAACCTACAAAGAAATTACTATGTAAAGGTACCAGGTTTTTTAAAGACATGTCTTGTTTTGTTGCAAAGAGATTGTCATCCTCTATAGCATACACTACCAAAATCTCCACTTCTGCTTCATCTACCTTAAACACTCAATAGACCTTCCTAAGTATCAATTCCTTATCCTTGTCTTGATTTCTCATTAAACCCTTCCTCTCTCCTTCGACAAAAAATGGATGGAACTAAGTTCTTGATATCGATTCTCAACTATTTTCTTCTTTTTCTCCATTGGTTGTATCTGCTTACCCTCCATATTTGTTTGATCTTTTTTTTAATAACCCTACCTAAAATGAAGAGCACAATCCACCAACATGTGACCATAGGCATGAAAATGAGTAGACTTAAAGAGAACACCATGGTATTCAAGTGGTTGAGTAAAATGAACATTACCCCTCTATAGAATCATATATTCTACCAAACTCTCCCTTATGTCAATGCCAACTTGAATTTTATCCACTGTCATAATCCTTGGCTATACAAAAGACATATTTGCTTCATAAAATACCCCTAACTCATTTCCAATTGCTTGAAATACCCCATAAGACCATAATCGATCAGAAGAATAAGTAATCAAACCCGTAAATGCATCACCTCTAGTATTTTTTATCGAGATTCAAAATTTGAGATCCATTTCTTCAAAACACCATTGTTTCTCCCCATCTCCAAACCTCCTTCATAAGTTTCTACACATCCTCCTCAGTTTTTCATATAAAACCCATCCATCCTCAGGCCAAGACGATCAATTTTGGTGTGTAACCAAACAATGTCCCACACCCCTCCCTCCTTCATCCAAATTTCAATTTTTACTCTCCCATTCTTTTCTTTAGGAATTGACCCACAATTGTCGACATTACCAACTCCACCACCACATGCATCCTAATATTATCCTCCAAAACTGGCTTAATTCTCAAACCCTTAACCTTTATACACGTTTTCCTTCATTTTCTATGTCCCTCCCTTGACCCAATTAAATCTCCACCTTTGATCTCCTCCTTTTTATACTTGACCATGCTCACAATATCTCAATCGGTTGCAATTGCATAAGATTCCCAAACACTGATGATATTGTGAATGAAAATATTTTAAATGTTTATTTATAAATTTTATAAATAATATGGGTTTATATTTATGTCTTTACATTGGATGCATTTTGTTATTGCTGATATAAAGTATTTAAAATCGAATTTTAATATATGCATACTTTTCTAGGTTCAGCGCATGTGCGATAGGATGATGTTGAGTGATTTTCATCGATAAAAGATTTAGGTGTTTTAATATATTTTTTTATTTGAAGATGATAAAATATATTATAATTTAGTTGGGAAATTGATAATGAGGGTAACGAGTTGGTTGATTATCATCAATCTGACTATTTTTAATCTGTTACCTACTTTTAGGTTTCGTATTATGATTTTTTTTTTTCAGTCGAAAAAAAGCAGTTCCTTGGTATTCAATTGAATCAAAAGAACCTTTTACATCTTCAGTTAGTATTGTAATACCCCAAGGGTCAACAAGAAAACATGTGACAATCTCAATACCAAGCATACATACATCATAAACAAAAACAGAACAAGCAGAAAATCAGAGGTACCCAAAGCACCTGGGTATCAATACATAATATCCCTCTCATAAGAGAGTTGAATATATCAGTCATCTATGTGCCTAGAGAAAATAACAGGAGCCCAGAAATCTGATCCAAGCAAGGAGAGTGACTCTTGTATATCCTGTAGTAACTTGCTCAACAAAACCTGATATAAATAGCTCAATGAATCCGAGAGATTAAATTGTAATAGAATGAGCATATTCTAAAAAAGCTGTGATGAGACAACCCCAATAATCTCATTTCCAAATGATTCAGTAAGTAAGAGATGGCCCGGAGCCAAGTGCAGCCCTTCCTTGGATAAGATGTCCGCCCTCTTGTTATGTTCCCTATAGACATGACTAAAATCCACCCAAGTAAAAGAGGACATGAGAATTCTGGTGTTGTAGCACCAAGCCTCAAGATTCACCATGTCTAGGGTGGATTCTTTTTTTGCCCAGTTTATAATCATAGAGGAGTCGCCAAAGATATGTAGGTAAGGCAACCCAATATCCTTGGCGACCCGTAGTGATTCCCAGAGTGCTAAGAGTTCAGCTCTAGTATTAGTGCAGCTGCCACATCCAAGTTTGAAAGCTAGAAGGTGATGTTCATTCAACCAAAGACAAAAACCCGCTCCACCTATATTATTTTCTGCTGCACCATCAAAAAAGATCATAGGAAAAAATGAAGTAGGAGGCTTCCCAATGTTCCTAATTTTATGCCTGTGCTTCAGAAGAGGCCTATAAGTATTTACCTCATCAAAAATAATATGTAAAAGGCCAACCATGACAGGTTTCTGATCATCAAACAACTTACGGTTCCTGGCCTTCCAAATATTCCACATAAGGAAAAAGGGCAGGTACAGTAAATAACCATTTTGGATACCCAAATGGAGAGATTTTCCATAAGAGTATGGGTTGTCCATAAAATGTTCACATCAAATAAACAGTTGAGCCCCAAGATCACCTCCTTCAGGAAAAGACAGCTAACAAATAGGTGATCAACCGATTATGCTTCCTTATTGTAGGGGCAACACCTATTAGGACCGAGCCATCCTTTCTTGCACAAATTATCCCAAGTGTTAATTTTCTTATTGCAAGTGAGACAAACAAAACACTTAATCTTAAGGGTAATATTAAAGTACCAAATCTTCATCATAATTTCATTTTCCTTTACATTCCTGTGATTGGAGACAATAAGATCATAAGCTTTCTTTGCTGTCACATTACCCATCTGCTCATCATACATCCATAACAGCTTGTCCTCAATATGTCCAATCCTTATACCCCCATGAGTCAGACCTTTAACATAGGAGGACCATTGAGTAGCCCAATCACCCCCCAAAAGCAGGTCTGAGGTAAAGTACCAATCTGGTCCATCAATACCACAAACTTCCAGGTTTTGAGCCTAAGCAAGATATGTAATCCCCATATCAGTGAGATATTCTCTGAGCTCCTCAAAAAGAAAATACAGCAATTTATGCCCAGCAATGGGGTCAATTCCCACTTTGATCTATAATCCATTACCCGCCTTCCATCCCAGCTGGCAGGTAATTCACTCAAATATCCTTATAAACCCATTCCAAAAGTATGAAGTACCAATTATACAGAAAGTCTGGTCATGTATCCAGTATTCAAGGGGTTTATTCTTTAAGTATTTATGGGCAATAATCCTACTCCAGATCCCAATACCAATAAGTAGTTGCCACATACTCTTAAGTCTTAGAGAAATACCAAACCATTCGAGATTCTTGATATCCCAACCACCGAATTCAATAGGTAAGGAAAGATTTTCCCAGTTTACCAGATGAGGTTTCTGATGTCCTTCTGAGGTTCCCCAGAGAAAGGAGAAAATAAGTTTGCGTAGTACATTCAGTATGGATTTATGGCATCTAGCCAATGCAAACCAATAGACAGCCAACCTTGTTAGCACAGCTTTAATGAGGACCACTCTGCCACCAAGTGAAAGATACTTGTAGGTCCAGTTATGGATTTTCCTTTCAAATAAGTCGATCATCCATCTCCAATCCGAGGTGTGGTACCCCAAAGGTTTAAGATGATATCCCAAGTACTTAAAGCCCATAGTAAGAGGATCCATCCTGAAGGGGAACAACTCAGCTATTTTTTCCCTGATATCGGTATCCACATTCTGATAGAGGAAAGATGATTTTAATGAGCTAACATACATCCCTGATGCTGAACAAAATAAATCAAGTGCACCTTTATAAGCACTCCATTCTTCAACAATACCAACACCAATTAGAATAACATCATCTACAAAAAGCAAGTGAGTTAATGACAAATGAGGAGAGTAATGATAGCCCTTTATCAATCCTTTTTGATGTGCATCCATAATAATGCGATTGAGGCTCTCCATAATCAAAATGAATAAGAGGGGAGACAAGGGGAAACCTTGACGTAGCCCCTTGGAGGCAGGAAAAAAATCCAAGGGTGATCCATTTACTAATACAACATAACAGGAGCTCGTGACACAACCCATAATCCAATTTACACCCATAAGGGGGATACTTATCTAAATGAGCAGCAATTTAATGAAGGTCTATTTGGCTCTATCAAAGGCTTTCACCAGGTCCAATTTTAAAACCAAGACATTGGAATTCTTAGTCTTAATAGAATGTAGTAATTCTTGGGCAATACCAACCGGTTTAGTAATCTGTCTATCCTTGAGAAAACCAAATTGATGGGCTGACAGAGAACGGTTTAAGATAGGCTTAAGTCTGATGGCAGCAAGCTTAGATATAACCTTGTAGACTAGGTTACATAAAGAAATCAGACGAAAATCAGCGAAGGTCAAAGGATTTTCACATTTAGGTATCAGGGTCAAAAAGGTAGAATTAAGGGCACCCGTAACTTTACCATGTAATTTGTTCTGCTCCATAGCCAGAACCAAATCCTCCCCCACTAGATCAAAAAAGGCCAGAAAGAACTCAACAGGCCACCCATCAGGCCCAGGACTCTTATCCTTCTTAAACCCCTTAAGCATAGCTTCAACTTCTGGGCTCGATATGGGCTTAAGAAAACAATCAATATCTTCATTAGTAGTCATGTGTGGAAAGAACCTAGCAACTTTAAGTTGATCAGCAATATTTGAGGACTTGTCATCACTATAAAGGTCACTAAAGTGGTTTTTTCCAAGAAGCTTAAGTGCCAGGTCCTCGGAAACAGATTTTCCATTCTAGTCATCAAGGGACCAAATGGTATTAGTATTCCTTCTGGCAGATGCAAAAGAGTGAAAAAATCTCGTATTTGCATCCCCCTCTTTTAACCACTGTACCCTACTCTTCAGCCTCTAAGTAGTGATCTCATGGGCCCAATATTTATCCTTCCTTTCCTGAAGAGTTTTCAACTTTTCAACATTTGGAGCCAATATAATACCAGAGTCTTCTAGTAATAAGTCCAAAATACCTTCATTTATATCCAGAAACTGCTGCTTCCTTTCAAGATTCTTCACCCTTTCCCAGTCCTTCACAGATAATTTAAGTCTACGCAGCTTAAAGGTGAGTACATCCATATGGCAATAGTCATTCAAATCCAGAGGAGCCTTCCAGGAGGAAAAGACCAAATGAGCAAAGTCCTCCTCCAACAGCCAAGCTCTATTAAATTTGAAAGGCCTATAAAGAGTGCAGCTTTTCGGGCCCCATTCCAAACAAATTGGGTAGTGATCTGATACATCAGATGGAGTAGCCCAGGTCCTATAGAAGGAAAAACAAGGAAGGAGAGACTTAGAAAGCAAGAACCTGTCCAACCTTTTTCTTATACCAGTAGCCCCTGAGCGCCCATTTCTCCAGGTAGGGGCAGATGTATACATAGAAAGATCAACCAACTTATTTCCAGAGATAAGCTGGGAGAAGAAAGATGCCAAGGGATCCAGCCTATCTTTAAGCCCCCAGACTTCAATAGAAGATAAAGTGAAGTTGAGATCCCCTGGCAGTAGTAAATTAGGTTGTCCCAAAAGCCCTCTAGACACCAAATTGTTCCAATAGGTAGTTCTTTGAATATAGGGACCATAGCAGTTTATAACAGTTAAAGTCTCAGGCAAACCTTTAAATTTTGCTTTAAGTACAATACCAGCCAAAGAAGAAAAAGCCTTACAATGGACCAAGTTGTTGAAATATCGTAACTTTGAAGAATATTCTATATGTATCTTTTGTGGTCCCCGATGGTCCTACTGGGAGAACCACTTGTATTATCTTGTACCTTGATGCTTCTAATCGAAAAAACTAATCAGAGTCATGAGGTTGTCCCCTCTAATTGTAAAGGTGGGTCATTAGCACCCCAGTGTGGTTACTTGAGCCTACATGTGTAACTCGAGCCTACATGATTAACTCGAGCCTACATGTCAGATGAGTTAGTTGAAGTGGACGGATGAATATAAATAGAGGTGTAGCTCTCCTCATTTGAGACACACTCTCACTTGTGTAGCGCATTAGTGGAGAAGAGAAGTAGCTGGAGAAGGAGGAGGATCAGGCTTTGATCTCCTTGCTGGTTTTATATTTTATCTTTTTGGGACATCTATATCGAGGAAGATTTTGATGGGTTTTTCCCTTTAGGGTTTTCCCAGGATAAATCTTTGTGTTCCTTTTGTATGGTTGTGCTTGTCTATCTTTTAGTGATCCTGTTTATATGCTTTTGTTATGAAAATGAAATGAAATACTGATGTCTTAGCTAAGCATATGAAAATTCAACATGGTATCAGACCCACCCTGAAAGAAGACATTGTGCAGCTACAGAAGCTAGGGCTTCTTACTTTTTGGTTCTCTCTCCACAATCGATCAGCAAAAGAAGGCTAGGCTAACTCTCCATTGAAGGGGGCATCTTTCTGTCGAAGCAGAATTCGATTCCGAGCATTTTCAGTTTTCGGTGCGGGAAATTAGGGCTTCTTTGAGAAGAGGAATTTTTGAGTGAGCCCAGCATAGGATTTATCTCCTCATCAAAATCGAATTTTAGAGACCTGGATCAATATTTTTGGTTGGGTAAAACTCCAGGAAAGTCAAACCCTAGTTTGACCCCGAGCTAGAAAAACCCTGAATACTAAAAATGCTAAGTTTTGGTACTTTTGCTATATTTCGATATTCGAAAAGGATCAGGAGCTGAAAATTGTAGAGGCCGAGGATAAAATCTTGATGTACATTGTTTCCAAAATTCAGCCTCAGATTCGCTATATTTTGGGAGATATGATCCCTCCAAGTTAGGGTTCTAGCCTCTTCCAGAATTCATCCCTAAATAGGACACCTAGGGAAAATTGCTATAGCTTGGGATACAGAGGTCCAAATGGAATTCCTAAAGATGTTCTAGAAATATCACAGATGTTAATTTATGTGTTCCAAATTTTAGAACCAGAAGAGGAAACAGTGACACGTGGAAGTCCGTACAACTTCGCTATTATGAACAGTCCTGTAACAAGTCACCTTGGGAAAAGGATCATAAATCCAAATTGCTGAAACCAATTCTGATGAAACCTATGTTGTTAGATCAGGGACATGCTAGGTTACCTCAGTGCAAAATTGCAGACACAGAGGAGTAGTAATATCGGAGATAATCACAGAAACAGTGACAGGAATTTCTGCAGAAGAAATTGGAAAACTAGGGCTTCCTGTTCCGGGAGCTTCCCTCCACTGTTTTCAGAAAAGGAGTACACTGGACAAATACATTTGAAGAGATCTATGTTTCTATCCAATTATATATGAAATATTCCAAGTTTTGAAAATTATGGTTTCTCTGACAAACCCTAGATCAGCCAGCTCTGGAAGCAGGACGGACACCTCAATCGGTAAGATCTAATCTTTTGTTATTTGCATTTGAGGTTCTCATTTCAAAATGATCTATCACATCAGCTTGATGATAATCTTGGTGAAGTTGAAAACTTCCAAGCATGGAAGTATTTGATCTCTCTGAAGAAAATGAATTGGACACCTACATGAGTAGAGAGGTTCCAATTCTAGAGGTAGATGAGCCTCAAAGACTTACACAAGAAGAACTTGATCAAGGCTAAGAAGATCATTGTTGATTCAATCACAGATCAACTTATACCAGAAGTGTCTTCCCTAAAGACACCGAATATGTTTGATTCCTTTATCAAGCTATTTGAAGATAAGAACTTAAATCAGAAGATGGCTTTGAGAATACAGTTGAGGAATGTGAAGATCCAGAATGCAGAACAACTTGAAGTGGTAGAAGAAGAAGTATGCAGAAGTGGTGATAGCCACCTTGAATGGCCTCCCAGGATCATGGGATTCACTCATGTGAAGAATGTATGCCAGAATTAAGTGATTACTTTCAGCTCGACTAATAAGAAGAGAAGAAGAAGATGGGAGCAATTGAAGATCAAGCTCTCACCATTCAAAGAAGATCCCTCAAGCGATGAGGAATATGAAAAACTTAATTCTTGAAGAACCTCTTATTCATCTTATCATTTGGATAAGAAATGATGATATCATGAATGAAGAAGATGATGAAGCAGAATGATCAAGATGGAGTCTACCCACGAAACAAATAAAAGATAAGTATTCAAATGTCATTTCATGATATTGTTTTGTTATACATTTGATTATATTTAGTTGATGTGTTATGCATGATAGATTGTTTGCATTAATGACTGTATTCTACTAATATGCATGGGTAAGTAGCTTATGGTGCTATACAACTCTCCACTGCTACTTATCTAGAATGAAACCTTTTTGCTAACATATTGGATTAGTGCACAATCTCAATGATGTCATGGTAGAAGGCATCTAGAAAGTTTCTGTGAGATATGAATGAATGTTGTATTGGCTAAACAGTTGCATGATACATAAGAATTTGTCATTATGCATATGTTTTATGAAATAGTTCTAACCATGCAACTTGTTCATTTGAATTGTAGGAAAGGTCCTGTACAACCTCCTACAAGAAAAGAAGGATGAGACTTGTTCCGAAGAACAAGTGATGACAATTCAAGATTCACTCCAATAAACATGAATCTGAAGCTCCCAGGGTAAGAGACACCATGACGGAAGAAAGAGCTTCAGAGAGCGGTAGTTCCACCTCGAAGGATGAAGACCACAATGGGTACGAAAGATAACTCAAGATGAAGAAAAGAATGCTATGAAAGAAGCTATGATAAAAGAATAACAGTTGATCATGGGGAATGATGTATACGATATGATTTCGAGACATAAGGGAAGTACGTAGTATCTTCCATATGGATCTACAAGAACAAGTGTACAAAGCAAGGTTCATGATTTGCCTAAGAAAGAATAGACTATGACATGACATACTCTATTGACAAGTATATATCAAGCATAGGACCACCTGTACAGAATGAAGAAGGAAGATGATATTCCACTTCAGGGGGAGTGACTACAGAAGATATCTAAGTTCGACATGGTACAACATGATGGACAGCTTCCTGCTGGATCGAGACTTTACCAAGAGTAAAGTGGGTTCCAACCTTCAAGGTTGAATACAGAAGACTAGGATATGTTGATGACCCGACAAGATGAACCCATGGAAGATGTTATGATAAAAGAATACTAGAATGATGTTTGGAATACAGTTCCCAAACCAGAAGGAAAGAGTATAGTATCCTCCAAATGGATATGCAAAATAAAGCATGCAGCTGACAGAAGTATTGAGAAATATCGGTTGCCAAAGGTTTCTCTCAGAAAGAGGGAATTGACTATGAAGAGACATTTGCCCCAGTAGCACGGTATACTTCGATTAGAGTTATCATGGCACTTGCATCCATGATGAAGTGGGACTTACACTAGATGGATATAAAGACAAGCCTTCTTTAATGGTATGATTGAGGCAGAGTTTTACATCGAATAGTCATGAGGATTTGAAGTTGAAGACAGATGGAATCAAGTATGCAAGTCGAAGAAGGCTCTCTATGGCCTGAAGCAAGCTCCCAGAGCTTGGTATGGAAGAATAGATAGTTTCTTGATGAACATGGGCTTTGCCAAGAGTAAAGTCGATCCTAACCTTTACTCCAATTTTGTAGAAGATGAACCTGTCATACTATTACTATATGTGGATGCCTTATTCTTAACAAGAGGAATGAGAAACAGATTGTGGAAAGCAAGAAGAAACTAGCAGAATAATTTGAGATGAAGGACCTTGTGTTAATGCACTATTTACTAGGTCTGGAAGTATGGAAAAGTTCAGAGGGAATATTTCTCAACCAGGGAAAGTACGCGGTAGAGATATTGAAGAGATTCAATATGTTGGAATGCAAAGTCATGGCCACACCCATGGACTCCAACCTGAAGCTAATGACTCATCAGAGTTAGTGGATGTTACTCATTATAGATAGATCATTGGGTCATTAATGTACTTAACAAATTCCAGACCAGACATTTGTTTTGCTGTGAACACCTTAAGTCAATATCTTGTTCAACCAAGACAGGTTCACCTAGTAGCCGCAAAACATGTGATGAGATATCTGAAAGGGACTATAAACTTTGGTATATACTATGATGGTAACCATGAGTATAGATTGTATGGCTACACAGATGCAGATTGGGCTGAAAGGATCTCAGACAAGAAAAGCACATTAGGTAGATGCTTTTGTTTGGGGTCTACTATGAGTTCATGGTTTAGCAGGAAACAGTCCAGTGCTTCTCGTAGCACGAATGAAGCAAAATACATAGCAGATTGCTCTGCTAAGTTGTGAATTCATATGGCTTCAGAAGCTGATATCAGGTCTCTTTGACCTGAAGATGGATACTACAATGATTCTATGTGATAACCAGATTTGTGATGACAGAGAACCCTGTGTTTCGATTGTAACACATAGAAATCCGGTATTTCTACATACAAGATAAGATGCAGATGATTATGTTTCAATATTTACATACTATAGATGCAAATGATGATGCTTTTAGTATTAACATACTGGAGATACAGATGGTGATAGTTTAGTATTCACATATTGAAGATGTAGATGATGATTGTTTGGTTGCTGATGTGCTGACGAAGCCTCTGTCTCGAGTAAAGTTCGAACACTTTCGAGACAAGCTTGGTGTTAATGTTGCAGTGGGATTGTATCATCCCTGGGCTCTTTCCTTAAAGTGATCTGGTGACCTCGGTCCTCGAGAATGAAGAGGGATTGTATCATCCTGAGACATCTGTCCAAAATAGATCCGGTGACCTCGGTCTTCGTGAATGTGGTGGGATTGCATCATCCCTGAACTTCGGTTCAAAATGTATCTGGAGGTCTCGGCCCCTGTGAATGTGGTGGGATTGCATCATCCCTGAACTTCGGTTCAAAATGTATCGGGAGGTCTCGGCCCCCGTGAATGTGGTAGGATTGCATCATCCATGAACTTCGGTTCAAAATGTATCCGGAGGTCCTGACCCCCGTAAAAGTGGTGGATTGCATCATCCCTGAACCTCGGTTCAAAATGTATCCGGAGGTCTCGGCCCCCGTGAAAGTGGTAGGATTGCATCATCCCTGAACCTTGGTTCAAAATGTATCCGGAGATCTCGGTCCCCGTGAATGTGGTAGGATTGTATCATCCTTGAAATTCGGTTCAAAACGGATCCGGTGACTTCGGTACTCAAGAACGTGTGTTGATCCCGTAATTCCTAGAGGAAGGATTGTCTGATTTCCACATCTGTGTTGATCCCGTAATTCCGAAAGGAAGGATCACTAGTAACTCCGTAAAGACCTAAATCCCATAATTCCAAAAGGAAGGATCATTGACTTGATCCCGTAATTCCAATAGGAAGGATTGTCTGAGTTCCACAGATGTGTTGATCCCGTAATTCCAATAGGAAGGATTGTTTGAGTTCCACATATGTGTTGATCCCGTAATTCTGAAAGGAAGGATCATTAGTAACTTCGTAAAGACCTAAATCCCGTAATTCTGAAAGGAAGGATCATTGACTTGATCCCGTAATTCCAATAGGAAGGATTGTCTGAGTTCCACATATGTGTTGATCCCGTAATTCTGAAAGGAAGGATCATTAGTAACTTCGTAAAGACCTAAATCCCGTAATTCTGAAAGGAAGGATCATTGACTTGATCCCGTAATTCCAATAGGAAGGATTGTCTGAGTTCCACATATGTGTTGATCCTGTAATTCCGAAAGGAAGGATCATTAGCAACTTTGTAAAGACCTAAATCTTGTAATTCCGAAAGGAAGGATCGTTAGTAACTCCGTAAAGACCTAAATCCCGTAATTCCAAAAGGAAGGATTGTTGGTAGCTCCGTAAAGACTTGATCCCATAATTCCAATAGGAAGGATTGTCTGAGTTCCACAGATGTGTTGATCCCGTAATTCCAATAGGAAGGATTGTTTGAGTTCCACATATGTGTTGATCCCGTAATTCTGAAAGGAAGGATCATTAGTAACTTCGTAAAGACCTAAATCCCGTAATTCTGAAAGGAAGGATCATTGACTTGATCCCGTAATTCCAATAGGAAGGATTGTCTGAGTTCCACATATGTGTTGATCCTGTAATTCCGAAAGGAAGGATCATTAGCAACTTTGTAAAGACCTAAATCTTGTAATTCCGAAAGGAAGGATCGTTAGTAACTCCGTAAAGACCTAAATCCCGTAATTCCAAAAGGAAGGATTGTTGGTAGCTCCGTAAAGACTTGATCCCATAATTCCAATAGGAAGGATTGTCTGAGTTCCACAGATGTGTTGATCCCGTAATTCCAATAGGAAGGATTGTCTGAGTTCCACAAATGTGTTGATCCCGTAATTTCGAAAGGAAGGATCGTTAGTAACTCCGTAAAGACCTAAATCCCGTAATTTTGAAAGGAAGGATCGTTAGTAGCGCCATAAAGACTTGATCTCGTAATTCCGAAAGGAAGGATCGTTTGAGCTCCACAGATGTGTTGATCCTATAATTCCGAAAGGAAGGATCATTAGTAACTCTATAAAGACCTAAATCCCGTAATTCCGATAGGAAGGATCGTCTGAGTACCACAGACATGTTGATCCCGTAATTTCGAAAGGAAGGATCATGTTGATGATGATGATGTTGATGTTTTGGTGATGATGATGTTGATGTTGATGTTTTGATAATAATGATGTTTTGATGATGATGTTGTTTTCATGATGATGTTTCTGATTGAAAGATCAGAGTATGATCATAATGATGTTCCTGATGAAAAGATCAGAGTATGATGATGATGTTGTTGCTGATCAAAAGGTCAAAGTGCTTAAGATGATGTTGCTGATCAAAAGATCAGAGTATGATGATGATGTTATTGCTGCTCGAAAGGTCAAAGTGCTGATGATGTTGTTGCTGATCGAAAGGTCAAAGTGCTGAAGATGATGTTGCTGATCGAAAGGTCAAAGTGCTGAAGATGATGTTGCTGATTGAAAGGTCAAAGTGCTGAAGATGATGTTGCTGATTGAAAGGTCAAAGTGCTGAAGATGATGTTGCTGATCGAAAGGTCAAAGTGCTGAAGATGATGTTGATCGAAAGGTCAAAGTGCTGAAGATGATGTTGCTGATTGAAAGGTCAAAGTGCTAAAGATGATGTTGTTGATCGAAAGGTCAAAGTGTTGAAGATGTTGCTAATCGAAGCAGTCAAAGTATTAATGATGATGAATACTGAAGATTGAAGATGAAGACTACATAATGTTGAAAAGCTTCCAATGATTTATAGATGTGTTACCCTGATGATGATGATGATGCTCTCTCTCTCTCTCCTGTTATTGTTGTTGTTGATGTTGATGTAGAATACCCTTCTCGTTAAGGGGGAGTGTTGAAATATTGTAACTTCAAAGAATATTCTATATGTATCTTTTGTGGTCCCCGATGGTCCTACCAGGAGAACCACTTGTATTATCTTGTACCTCGATGCTTCTAATCAGAAGAACTAATAAGAGTCATGAGGTTGTCCCATCTAATTGTAAAGGTGGGTCATTAGCACCCCAGTGTGGTTACTTGAACCTACATGTGTAACTCGAGCCTACATGATTAACTCAATCCTACATGTCGGATGAGTTAGTTGAAGTGGATGGATGAATATAAATAGAGGTGTAGCTCTCCTCATTTGAGACACACTCTCACTTGTGTAGCACATTAGTGGAGAAGAGAAGTAGCTGGAGAAGGAGGAGGACCAGGCTGTGATCTCCTTGCTGGTTTTATCTTTTATCTTTTTGGGACATCTATATTGAGGAAGCTTTTGCTGGGTTTTTCCCAGGATAAATATTTGTGTTCCTTTTGTATGGTTGTGCTTGTCTATATTTCAGTGATCCTGTTTATATGCTTTTGTTATGAAAATGAAATGAAATACTGATGTCTTAGATAAGCATATGAAAATTCAACACAAGTGAGGGTCCCAACCAGCAAGCAGTCCACCAGAGAGACCGGAAGCATCAAAAGCACAAAATTCCCATCCAGGCTTAAGTTTGGAGAACAGATAAAGAGCTTGAGCATGACAGCACATCGTCTCTTGTAAAAGAATCATATCAGGTCTAAGGTCAAATAATAAACAACCAAGGGATTTTTGTTTGGCTAACCCCCTAAACCCACGAATATTCATGGATAAAATTTTCATGGAAAGGGGGGCTCCACAGGTGTGCTTGCTCTAAGTATCTGAGAGGAAAGAGAGTGTCCAGCTGCCAGCTTTAAACAAGTCGAGAGAGGGGTGTAAGTCCCCGGGTCCCCAGTTTCTTCTCGTGGAGGCTTCTTAGATTTTCTGATGGTCACATTCTTAAATCGGATAGAGTCCAAAGGTAAGGTGGAGGGAGATAAAGGAGTCTTGTTCGAGAAGATTGAGAGGGCTGTAAGGAGAGAAGGGTTCTAGAAGGCCAGAGCTTCAGGTGGACTAAAAGAAGTGGTTAAAGGTAAAGGAACAGAGCAGCCAGTAGGAGAAGAAGGGGAGGTAGAAGAGAACAGTCCAGAAGAGCTCAGAGTGAGAGAGGGATAGTGTTCCAGGGTAAGGGGGGGAGGGCCAACAACATCAGCCTGCTCAGAAGATGAGTCCAGAGCTGAAGAGACCAAGTTCTCCACAGGTTCTACTAGGGAATGAAGAGCAACAACTTCCATATCTTCAATGTACATCAGTTGATCTTTCGAGAGGTCATCAAAGGTGGAAGGAGAAGACGAAGAATAAATAAGATCAGTAGAGTCCTCCAGGGGAACATTAGGCTGGGAACAAGTTTCAGGACGATGCAGATCAGGAACAGGTATGAAATTAAAACCACTCTTGATAGGTAGACCAGTATGGAGACTGTGACAGGTATTCTGGAGATGTCCCGTTTCATGACAATAGTTACACCTGAACAACATATGCAAATAATCCAATCTCTGGGTGATAACAATGTCACCACACACAATATCAATTTCAGATATAAGACCCTTGGTAATATCCACTTCAACCAGTACCTTTGCCAATCTTTTATCATAAATAAGATGGAAGTCTCTCTCAAGGGCCACAAATCGACTGAGAAGGTTAGCCAGATCAATAAGGGCATCCTTATTCCAGAGAGGAAAGGGTAAAGTAGGTAACAAGACCCAGAGATGTCTAATAGTTACTCTTTCAGTTAGAGGGTCAAAACCCGAGTGCCACTTCTTCAGAACTAAAGACCCATCAAGTACCGACCAAAGTTTATCCAGAATAAGGGAAGCATCAGACTCTTCTATGAAGACAAAAACCAGCCATCTAATTGCTAGTAGACTAATCGAGGGTACATAATGAATGAGAGGTTTCCAGTGTAAGGTTGCCCAATCAAGCCAACCCTCTTTCGACATGGAGCAATACTCCAGCCTACCGATCAGTTCCCTATGGCAAAGGGTTTCCACCTTGTCCATATATATGTCATGTCCAAGAACAAACCGAGGTTTATGTTCTGAGTCCTTAAGGGCTTTTGCCTTTCGTCGTGATGTATTATGTAGCCGTCCCTTCCTAGGGTGTGTAGTCTTACTACAAACAGTCAGGCCCTCCATATCCCAAAGGAGAGGGATAAAAGCAAAAGACTTACAAAGGTAGCAGCAAAAGGAGCAGCCCAAAACAGTAGGGTTTACCAATACCCGTGACCACACCTGAGTCAACCCCAATCATGGGTGGATAAAAAAGAAATGCAGGAGTGGATCAAAAATCCCAATCAAGCGTGGATCAAAGCTGGCAACCCAAATACACCACGGGATAAATAAATAGCACCCAGAGAGAACATAGCAACAAATATCCAAACCACAGCCCAAAATAATCTATCAGCTGAGATGTACAACCCCAGACCCCACACCAAAGATAGAACAAAAAAAACCATTGAAAGTATAGATGGTCAGACCCGTGAGTGTGAGGGTCAAATACCAAACAACCCACCAACTAGGGTACAAACCCTACCACATATAAAAGAACAGACAGGAAGAGAAAAATAAAAAATAATACCAGGAGGCAAAAAACACAGCCTCAAAGCTCCACGATCAAGTGCTCATCGCCCAAAGGCACCTATAATATAAAAACAGCTAGAAAACACGCAAGTACCAAGAACCCGATACTTACAACCCAAAGAAAACAACCATAAACAAACAAACTACCCCAGTAACCGCAAACAGAACCAGAAAAAAAACGAAAGGATGTTCCCACTTTTTAATGGTTGGTACTAACCCTCATAAGAGGGTGAACTCCATATAGAGTTGTGGCTATCAAACCCATAAAAAAACCCACCAAGGATAGCCACAGAAACCCCGACCAGAAACAATAAATAAAAAAACAGTCGAAAAGCGATACAGAGTTACCTAGAGTCAGGTAAACCTGACTGCAGAGCCGTGAGCAAAAAGATACGAGCCCGTCGTCCGGTAGCATTAGCAGCAACCAATCACCGGAGAGTACTGAAAAGGAAGCGTCACGTTCCAGCACCCGTCCCGTGCCACAGACCAGTCAGTAATGCAGGCGTGCCGACAAGCTCCAGAAAACAATAAGGGTTACCATCATCAACCCTCCAGTCAAAACAACACCAATCAAGGGTTCTGAAGATGGTCTTTAAGAAAAAAGACCCCGACAAAGGGACCAATAAAGACACCAACAGCCTCCGGGATACCCCACCACACAGGCAAAATCGCTAACCGGTCCAAAGAACACCACATTACAAGATACCCAGTGCCATAAAAGCAATGTTCTGACGCTAGGGCTTCACCGCTCCCCGGTCCAAGAAACACATGCTGCAAGCCCAGGCAAAGAGAAACCCTGGTACCAAAAATTAAAAAAACCAGTTCCCTTCACAAGGTTTTTCGCCGCTCCTTAGACCGGTCAAACCTGTTGTGTAGTCTTCCGACAAGCCCCAGAGCTATCAATGGATAAGATAAGAGCAAATCCCGTCAGCAAATCCCGTCAATCCCAAGCAAGCTATCACCGACACTATCAACTATGCACCAGACCATCACCGTGAATCATGAGCCCCAAGTCAACCCCTGTGCAAAGAAGCTTCTATAGACATACATACTCGACAACAAAACCAAATAATGCACCATCAAGACACCGGGAAAGGCTCCACCACACTGAAGGAGCCGCTAGCGGGTAAAAAGGAAAAGAAAAGGTGTAAGAAACCCAGCATAGCCACCAACCAGTCCAAAACACCAACACACCGTTAATGCCGCAGGTACAGGAGCCATGGGAGCTTGATGCCGAAGAAACCTAGGTTTTCGCCTCCGCCACAGAACGAAGGTTTCGTATATTTTATAATTGAATGATGGTTTTAAACTTTATAATATTCCCAAGATCCTTATTAATATTATTTGTTATTTTTATAATATTCATAATTGAATAATAGTTTAAATCTTTATAATATTCTCAAATACTTATTAATATTATTTGTTATTTTTATAATATTCTTATTGAATGATATTTTAAATATTTATAATATTCTCAAATATTTGTTAATATTACTTTTTATTTTTATAGTATTTTCAAAATATTTATGAATACTATTTTTTTTATTTTCTATTATCATTGAAGTTAAAGAAAGGTTATCAAAAAAAATTATTTTTTATTTTTAAAGTTGTTGATGATCAAAGTCCATTAAAACTAACTTTAATTAAAATTATAATTCAATATAATAAAAAATGAGAAATGATAGAAAAATCATGTTATATATTTAAATGATGGTGATTAAACGTGATAAAAAAACATTTTATAAATTTGAATTTTTGTGATTATCAATTTTTTTCATTATAATTTTAATTATTAAAATATTTATTTTAATATTAAAATAAATACAATATTTTAAAATGGGTTTAAAGTTGTGATATTTATAATTTTATCATTCCAACTATTATTACAATTTGTTTTTTTATTAATTTAAAATAATTATTATCAATTTTCAAACACTAATTTTCTTCCTCACTGAATGATTAAAATTTGATAAAACGCCTCTTTTTCCAACAGTCGACAATTCCAATTTGACTTGTCAGAAAAGAAAAAGAGGAAAATGTTAGCTACTTATCCGCTCGAGTCCTGCTCAGCCGGCAATATAGAATGAGCACTGGCCAGCCACCCCGTTAGTTACGCTTCCAATATTATTTTGGATTCATGCACCCGTATGATTCATATATATATTGAGCATATCTCCATAAGTGAAATGAATATAGAATATATGTCAGAGATAGCTTATTTGAGTATTTATATCGATCGATCGGTCGTATGGGTTCATAATATAGAATCCAATTCTTTTTCTGAAAGATATTTCATATACATAAAATAGATGATTGAAAATCTTTTCTTTTTGGATTCAATAAAAACCTAAAGAATTGAAAATGGTCCCAAATAACAATATGTAAAGAACAGGTTCGATCCTATATCTATTTCTGAATAGAACGATTTATTTGAGTATTTATATCGATGGGTCGTATGGGTTCATAATATAGAATCCAATTCTTTTTCTTTTTACTTTCATTACCTGGAGGATATTTCATATACATAAAAAAAAATGATTGAAAATCTTTTCTTTTTGGATTCAATAAAAACCTAAAGAATTGAAAATGGTCCCAAATAACAATATGTAAAGAACAGGTTGGATCCTATTATATCTATTCCTGAATAGAACGATTTATCAAATGTTGCCTCTACCCAACCCTAATCCAATCCTACTCACTCCTATGTCCCTCCCCTTAAACTCGATCTTATAAGCCCAACCCTGCGCCCAATACTTCCTCTTACCAACACCCGATTTCCAATCTCCTGTGTTCCAAAGTTTTGCAGAGCACTCTTCAATCTACAGCTACAGAGATGTCATCTACAGTACCAGAAGTCCAGAACTATGCAGATGATCTCCAAGGTATTATTGAAAAGCTCATGTCCAATGGAACAAACAATCTTCAAGTGCATGACAAATATATCCTGCCTCCACATGAACGCCCACAGATGATATCTGAGGTCTCTTGTTACTCAGAGAGCATTCCAGTGGTGGACCTCAAAGATCTGGATGGCCCTAACAGAACCAGGGTAATCCAAGAAATCCGACGTGTATGTGAGGAGAACGGATTTTTCCAGGTACATGTTCAACCATCCATCCATGTTATGTTCAATACTTTTTTTTTCTGGACTAATAGTTATGATAGCAGCTGACTAAACAAGGCTTGTTATAGTCCCATCAAGGATCCTCACAATAAATGGTCAGAGATGTATGAGGCTTATAGCATTGATTTATCTTGAATGCATCTCCAGGCTTTTTAGTCCCTCAACGCAGACTTAAAAGTTACAATAGCTACTGCTTACACAAGTACTGTTACAGACATCACCCACGAGGGTTTGAATCTTACAAAAATAGCAGCCAAAGCCAAAAAGGGTTGTTGATCACTCAAACTCCCAAACTCTGTTAAGTGGGTTGGTTGATTGTAAAATGTAAACAGTCTCAGACGTTTTGATAATGAATGGATGATTGGTTGAAGTTTAATACTAAAATCATGTAGAATTTTGTAATTTTACAGATAGTGAACCACGGTGTGCCAGAGACGGTCATGAAAAGCATGATGGCGATCGCCAAAGAATTCTTCGAAATGCCTGTGGAAGACAGAGCATGCCTCTACTCAGAGGACCGAAAGCAGCTAGTTCGGGTTTCTACAAGCTTCAATATTCGCAAAGATACAGTCCTTCACTGGAGGGACTATATGAGGCACCCTTGTCATCCTCTCGAGGAAGTCATGGCCTCTTGGCCTCAAAAACCTGCAGCCTATAGGTAGGCAGCCAGGCAACAGATTCTGTTCTCTTTCACAAAACATGTAGTAACATATATATATATTTTTGTTTCCAGAGAAATTGCTGGCAAATACGCTACAGAGGTGAGAGGCCTAGTTCTAAGGCTGCTGGCTGCGATTTCTGAAGCTCTGGGGTTGGATTCTGATTACTTGAACAGAGTTTTCGGAAAACACTCCCAAGTGATGCTTACAAATTACTATCCATCATGCCCAGAACCAGATCTTACGTTTGGTTTGCCACGGCATTCTGATCCAGATGGCATCACTGTTTTAATGCAAGGCGATGTAAATGGCCTGCAAGTACTCAAGAATGGAAATTGGGTTGCTGTAGAGCCCTTAGCTAACGCCTTTGTTGTCAATCTGGCAGATCAACTGCAGGTTAGAAGAAGCAAAAAAGCCCACTGGCATAATACAGATTTCCTTTCTGCACATCTTGATGGTATTAATACTGATTTTTTTTTTTGTGGGTGTCTGGTTTGAATTTGAAAATTTATAAATAGGTTGTGAGCAATGGGAGATTTAGGAGTGTTGAGCATCGAGCAGTAACAAACGCCTCCACTGCACGTATATCAATTCCTACGTTCTATGGCCCTTCAAACGATGCCTTCATTGCTCCCGCGTCCTCCATGGTTGACGAAGAGCATCCAGCTCTGTACAGAGGATACAAGTTTGAAGAATTCATGGCAGTTTTCTGGAGCCAAGGATTAAAGAGCAAGACTGTGTTGGATCAATTCAAGATCGAAAATACATAGAATGGTTATCGTATTTCGTTGTATGTTCCCTAATGGCCAGACATATAAGCATTGATATCCGTTCAAAGTGATTTCTATGGAAATTTTCACAAATTTATGTATTGGACATGAATAAGATCACTTTAATCTAATTCTGAACTTGTTCTTCTCTGTATAAGTCCAAGAGAGGCGCCACTCTCTTCTATTTTCTTTGAATTGAAGTATGGTTACTCTAAATGCAACTGAAGTATGCGAAGGTTCCCTAATATCGGTTACTCTACATGCAAGTGAAGTATGCTAAGGTTTACATAATCTATGGGTTCGAAACCTGAACCTCTTCAAATTTCCAAAGGATTCAATGCATTGACTTGCGGTAGCGTCCCACTGTCGCAACTCGCATATATTAATAATACAATAATATATATTATTCATTATAAAAATGTGAGCTATCGAATATTTATGAGTATTTTAGAATTATTATGACAGTAAATCTTGTTGTATTATCAGGTTGAATTGGGTTTTGACATGTGATTTGGTGTTGTAGGGATGGAGGAAAGTCAATCATATGAAAGCTCTTATAGGTAAGATCTTTGTATTAAATAGAAAACCTTTACCACTAGTTATAGTTCTTGTTTGTGGTATTTATTAGTTTTATATATAACTAGTACAACAACATTTTATGTTGTTGTAGTATTTGATGGGTCATTTTATGTTGTTGTGTTAGTTATCTAACTATTTTAAGTAAAATAATAATACTATTAGCAATTGTTCCAAGAAGGTGCAACAATACGTCGACAAGTTGTTGTTGGAGGGTAAAAAACATTGAAAAGAGGAATTAAAATTAAATTGTTGTAGACTTGTCCTTGTGCCTTGTGCCTTGTACCTTAAGGAAATCAGCTACAATTTTATAGGAAAGGGAAATGAAAGGCCAACTGTATGAATCTCATATAGGATAGTATAAACAAGTAGGCATTTTTTGATGGAGTCCACTAGCAGAAAGTAGGATATGCTGGAAATTAGGATAGGTATGCATGAAAGGAAGGTTTAAAAGTGTTATCTTGTGATGCAGGGGCATTGGGCCCGAACGAAAACAGTCAAATATATATGGCCGCAGCGCTCGGAGGATGGTCGATGACCTACATACGGGAATACAGTCGATAGAAAAGAGGAATGATCAAAGGCTCTGACCGAAGAAGAAGTCGATGGTCGACATACGACGGGTCGATGAAAGAAGGGATCGACAAACAAGGGTCAATGAAAGAAGGGGTCAATGGAGAAGGAAATAGGTGCGGTGATTCCAACCGCAAGTGGTCGAAGGACGACTGATGGCAAGGGAGAGATGGTCAATGAGACAACATTCCAAGAAAACCCCAAGGAGAATATGAGCATTAAAAGTCGATTAACTGCATTAGGTGAAGGACCGACATTGAACCGGAACCCAAGGAAAAGTCAAGCGATAGGGTAGCTGGAGTGGTTGCAAAGCAGTTATGGCAATTGTTGGAGGAAGGCAAGTGGGCAAGCCTGTAGAAGAGGACCATAGGGTGTATTTATTGCATCAGTGGCGGTGCCTAGGAACCCGAGAAACTTTTGAAGGAGGGGATTGTGGATTGAGCATCCAGGTGTGTCTATAAATATCAAAGCCTATTGAGAAGAAGGGGCTTCGATTATTGAACATCTGAACCTTTGGTAAGGTGTAGAGAGAAGAGAGCTGAGAGATGTAGATAGATGTGTGTTATGATACTTGCATGCATTGCAGAGAGTGAGATTGAGAGTGAGTGTGGGTATCATAGAGGACGAATCATTCCATCATGCGCATGTTTTTTGTACAGTCTATGTTCATTCCGATTGAACCTTTGTAATATTTCAGTGTAAAGAGATTCATTCATTTAATTGGAAATCCATACTTGGCACATATGCATGTTGTCTATGTTTTTTTATTTTTACATTGTATAACTTTGACGAGCAGGCAATTGACTGATAACTCACCGACCAACATTGGCGTCATCTTGTGTGAGAACACTCAAATCAAAGGTATGGATACATAATAAAAGTTCAACAATACTTGCGAAGCAGAACATACCTTTTTAGTCTATATCCAAAATTCAATAAGAAAATGCAATCATGAGCCCCCCATATTATAAGTGTTTATGGCGGGAAAGTAAAGTTTAAACATGATCAATCATCGAACCTATCACCAATACCATTGTTGGAAATGAGATCCTTGGCATGAGCTACACCGGTATCCTTTAGCATGTATATGTAGAGTGACATTTTAATGGTTTTGTCACCCTATAAATGTAGTCTCTTGGAGATGTGGTTTGTTCTTTCCTTTATTTTTATATATTATATTTATAACAATCACATTGATCAACTTTAGCCTTCAATAGACATTAAAGTCTCAATGCAATTAAAGTAAAGTAAATCATAAAACATATAAGTCATGATAATAATAATAATAATTAGTAACTATAAAATATCATAAACTTTGACAACTCATCCTAAATACTATAAATTTGTTTAACAAAAAAACACTATGTAAATATAAATGAATACAATAATTTTTTTTTCAACAAGAAATTAATACAATACATATTAGTATATGAAACATCATAAAATTTGCACAACTTATTATCTAAATAAGTTTTCCCATTTTCAAAAGAACACAATAAAAAGTGAGGGCTCCTTTGCTCTTAAAAATTTGCTATCACTATTGAATGTTTGTAATGTACATAATGTTATCTCTATCATATACACAATACAAGAAATTGGAATGATATTATGTTTAATAGCACTTAGGTCAACTATACATTAAAAAAAAAACATAATAGAATAACTTAAAGCAATGGAGAATGATCCATAAATTTATTAAGGTGTGTAAAATTTGGTGAATTTTACTAATTCCTTAATTTCCAACCATAAAATGTGCACCTATATTTTTAAAAAATATTCAAATATTAAATTTATGTATTGTTTAATGTTTATAACAAAATGTTTTTATCATGTGGAATCTAGTTATGCCTATATTTTTTTAAAAATATTCAAATATTTAATTTATATATTATTTAGTGTTTACAACAAAATGTTTTTATTATAGTCGAATCTATGTCAATCATCTTAGAAAAACAATGGAAATTAAATGTTTTTTTAATAGAAAAGGAATCCATGAATTAAATTAGGCTCCTATATAAAAAAGATGTTATTATAAATAAGTTCTATTTAAAATAAATAATAGAATTTATCTTTTGTATAAAATCTATGTTAAATGTAAATAAATATGAACTTATCAATTTTACTTTGTTATCACAAGTCTCACTTCTAATAATGGTGAAGTTTCCAAACTTACCTAATTCCCAAAACCTTCATGTAATGTTGCTAGGATACTTAAGTGACCCTTGGTTGGAATTTGAAATCCAACTCACCCTTCAAATTTGACGATTAAAACCATTTCACCAATTATTTTATACACTCTAAGCTTAGTTTTGTGACGATTTATCTTGATTTGTAACCATATTTAATGGGCAAATCACCTCTTGACATGTAATTTTTCGAACCTTAAAAAAAGTATGAAATCTCTAGCTTCTTATATGGTGAGGCAAAGCAATGCATTCTATAGATGGAATTTCAAATGACATAACATATGCCATAGTGATGTAATGATCTTGTATTAAAATGTCAATCATGATGAATTGAATGCAAAGGATTCAAAAAATCATGGGGGAACATGTGCATTAATTGCACACAAACTAGATATGAAATGGTTGCGAACTTGTGTTTGTGAAGTTTAAAAGACTATTAATAACTTTTTGGGGAACTTGAGAAATTGCTAATTGAAAGGATGCTAAACGTTATGGAGGAAATCAACAGTTTAATAATGCAAGGTCGTTCATATCTAGTTAAAAGTTGTAAGTTTATGAAGTTCCTAGAGCTTGTGGGAATATTAGCTTAGTGTTTTTTTAGATAGAATTTACTAAGGCCTTCTATAGTGTGGTAAGATCCAGAAAGTTCAAAGCTAGAGAAAGTCTCAAAATTAATCGTTTTAATACTTAAACCTTTGAAAATACCCGAGGCCTTTTGGGGAATATGAAGGTTTAACATTAGGAAAGGCTTAAAAATGAGTTTTGAGAAAATCTTGAAATGACTTTAAAAGGATTGAAGAAAACAAAACTAAATCTACACCAAGTCTAAATGAGATGTAAAAAGTGTTTTATTACTAAAATATGAATTCAAAAGATTTTTAAAGCATAGATATTTATCTTAGTGACTTCTTCAAAATGAAAGTAAAGAAAGAGAAATAGGTTATTAATTAAAAAAAAACTCAAATTTTTTATTTTGATTTTGGAGAAGTTATTGAGAGTTCAACACAATGATAACAAAGTTGTTGAAGATTCAACATAATGTTACCATGCCTTGGTTAATGCCTTAGGATTCAAAAGGTAACATCATTGTTGGCACCTAATGCCAAACAATTAGAGATTAACATTGCAAACTTAAATTGGTTCCTAGTTTTGATTGCAACTTATAGTTCTTCCTGGTTGTGGCATTGCAACTTAAAGTACTTCCTAGTTTTGGCATTGCAACTTAAAGTGCTTTCTAGTTTTAATGAGTCTAGTTTCTAGATCTACATATCCATTTTAACACTTTATATTTTGGATGTGTAATTTTGGCTGGTCATGCAATGCACTAGTTCCACTTTGTAGATTTAAGAAAAAGATATATCAATTTAACACTATATTTTAGATGTATAATTTTGATTGGTCATGTAATGCACCAACTCTACTTTATAAATTTATGAAAAGGTTTATAAATGTGTTATTGAGTTTAAGATTGGTCTTGCTAATTCCCAAAAAAATTATCTTAACCTTTAACATCTACACATGGTAGAATTGTGTAGTGCTTTCTAGTTTTAATGAGTCTAGTTTCTAGATCTACATATCCATTTTAACACTTTATATTTTTGATGTGTAATTTTGACTGGTCATGCAATGCACTAGTTCCACTTTGTAGATTTAAGGAAAAGTTATATCAATTTAACACTATATTTTAGATGTATAATTTTGATTGGTCATGTAGTGCACCAACTCCACTTTATATATTTATGAAAAACTTTATAAATGTGTTATTGAGTTTAAGATTGGTCCTGTTAATTCCAAAAAAATTATCTTAACCTTTAACATCTACACATGGTAGAATTGTGTAGTGGTTCTTGACCTTCCTCCTCTATGTCAACTTCTTGAATCACGAACAATTCTAGTTTTGTAACATTATCAACTTATTTTATTAAAAATAATAATTCTAATTTTGTAACCTCGTAATTGGTTTTTAGCCTCCATTCCATACCAATATCTTCAAACAAATTCCAGTTTGATATTTTTTTTATGGATGAAGAGCGATGAGCCAAGAGGCCAGGTAAGCAAATATATAAATGCAAGGAGGGGAAATGGGTTGGAATTTGTAATCATATTTTATTGTTATACATTTTTTTGTTCTTATAGTCTCCATTAAATCAATTTAATGATTTTGTCTAAAATTGTGACTTTCAACAATGAAATTTTTGACCAGAAATTATTCCTTCTATAATGATTTTTTAAAATAACCACTTTTCAAAATATAAACAACGCCCAATACAATACATCACCTACTAAACAAATAGCTCAAAACTCAATTTCAAGTTTTAAATATTTGAAATATATATATATATATATATTACAAAATAATAATTAAATTTCCATGAAAAATAGGCTAAAGAAAACCATAAGCAATTTACTATAGATATTAGAATTTTTTCAATAAAACACCTTATTTTAAACTTATACATAAAATTCTATCATTTTATTACAAATATATTTTAAACTTAAACATGAAATTTGATTGTTTTATTACAAATATATTTTAAACTTAAACATGAAATTTTATCATTTTATTACCAATATATATATATTTTTAAATTAAAATTTTAATGAAATATGATATTGAGTTTTGTGTGGCATATTCCATAAATCTTACACATTTGTAATTCATATTTAGTATTTTACATAAAGATAAATTCAATATTTATATTTATTTTTGAACAATTATAAGAAATTATAAATTACTAAAATAATCTAATTTTTTTTAAATCATTTAATATATATATATATTTTTTATGTCAACCTACAACAGACATTTTTAAAAATATAGTCAATGCTATATTATGACCAAATTAATAAAAACTAAATGATGTAAATTAATAAACTATATTTATTTTCGAAATATAATATCTTTCAGTAAATTTAATAATAAATTTGCGATATTATCTTTTACGTGTCACCCAAACATAATGATTTATTTTCGAAATATAATATCTTTCAGTAAATTTAATAATAAATTTGCAATATAATCTTTTAAGTGTCACCTAAACATAATGATTTATTTGCCAAAGAAATTTATGTGGAAGAAGTACCATTTTATTCAGAAAAGTAGAAAAAATGCTTCATTATAGGTTTCAGTTCCACTTCCGTTATCAGCATGGCAGAAAACTGTGGTCTGTTAGTGGTAATGGTGAGACTATTCATTGCTCTGAGTGGTGATTATTCATGGCAAAGTTGCCAATGTAATATTAAACAATCACATTGTGTACACATAATTTTAGTGAAATTTTAATAAAAAAATAATAGAAATTTAATAACCGTTGACAAAAGTTACTAATCCTTAATATTAAACAATCACATTGTGTACACATAATTTTAGTGAAATTTTAATAAAAAACTAATAGAAATTTAATAACTGTTGACAAAAATTACTAATCCTTAAATTTGAATGACTGTTTACAAAAATTATTAAGCATCATAAATAGACAAACTGTTTACAAGGTTATGTTGGAAGTTCTATTAAATTTTAATCACTGTTTACAAAAAATTATTTAACATCATAAATAAGTTTGGAGATGTTGCATAATCCTTCGAGATTACATTGTAAATAATATTTCAGTTATTAGTTAGTAAAATCTAGTTAATAATCTCATTATCTAACTGTAGATAACGGTTTTGATCTCCTTTATATGTAACACTCATTCACGTAATAAGATATTGATTTGCTGAGGTTCTTTACGGCCTGTGTCAGTGGTATCAGAGCAAAGGCAGCAAAGCATTGGTGAGAAAGACTTGGTGAGAAAAAAGGAGCTAGTGAAGGAGGAGCCACCAAAGGAGCTATCACCAAGAAAGGAAAAAAAGAGAGCTGCTTAGTAAAGATTGTGGAAGAAAGACAAAGACTGCACATTAAGAGGAGACTGCACGTAAATTGTTCCGTTAATTCTTTTGAAGAATTTTTTTCTTTTTTTAAAAAAAGAAAAAGAAAAGGGAAGAGAGCCACTATTTATATTTTCTTGTAATGGTTTCTTTAAATTAATTATCAAATCACTGGGGAGTTTTTTTCAGAAAATAAAAGTTTTTAAATAGCCATTTATATTTGAGTGCAAGGTTTTTTAAATTGAAATATTAAACCTTTCGGGAAATCTTTTTAGAAGATAAAAAGATTTTAAAGAACATTGGCTAAGAGGAAAAGAATATTTCAGACAGTATTTTGTACACAAAAATTTACTACACAGTAAATTTCAATGAATTCTTTAATTTCAATTGTTGGAGTTATTTTGTCTCGAAAAGAAAATTATCAGGAATGGTTTCGTAAAGTTAAAATACCCTTATTTTTAATGATATGTGGGATGGAATTTGTGAAAATGAGAATTTAGAAGATAAGGAAGGTGGAGAAACAATAAATGAAGTGGATAAAAGTGCACCAGTGCCACCTACTAATGCCAAAGAGTTAGCATTATGGAAAAGCAAGGACAAGAAGAGTTAGCATTATGGAAAAGCAAGGACAAGAAGGCTTATGCCTTGATTATTGCCTCTGTATGCCTTGATTATTGCCTTTGTAAGTGAAGAAGTAAGTAGACATTTAGTTTCTAGCAAAAGTGCTTGGGAAGCATTAAAGAAACTAAAAGATTTGTATGATTCACATTCTGAGCTTGAAATCGTACAATTGTTAATGAAGTTATTTAACTTAGAGTTAAAAGATAATGATCCAATGAAACTTGCTTCTGAAATTAGAGCCATTTTTCATGATATTGATGCAACTGGTGTAAAAGTTGACATTCAACTTACTGCATTTATTAAAGCTCTTTATCCTACATATACTCATTATTTAGAATCACTTCAAGCTAGTGGCCAAATGAAAGGTATGACCTTTGAAACACTTGTTGAGAAAATTGCAGAAAGAGAGAAAGCATTTGGGAAGAAAGAGTCTAAACCCAATGAAGAAACTTTGTGTCTTGCACAGAAAGGACACAAATCAAAAGAAGAATTTGCAAAAGATGAAAATAGAAGCAGAGGTCGAGGTAGAGGACAAAGAGGACAGTACAGAGGAAGGGGGGGAAGATTTAATCAAGGAGAGAAACAATGTTATACATGTGGAAAAACTGGTCATACTGCCAGTTATTGTAGAACTTCTTGGGATAAAATTGTTAACAAGAAAGAGCAAGTACAAGATAAAGGAAATGATAAAGGTAACCCTTCTGAATATGCACATTATGTTGTTGCACATTGTAATCTAGGAATTGAAGAAGCTTTCAGTACTTTGTTTTCATGGAATGATACTTGGTTATTGGACACCGGAGCCACATGTCATGTGACCATTAGAAAAGATTTCCAGTGAAACTTTTAGTGATCAAATTGATGGGGTAGTACATTTGGCAGATAAGTCTTAGTTAAAAACTTCAGGAATTGGTTCTGTTAGATTGAAATTATCAGGACTTGCTGATTATATACTTTTTGACGTGCTTTATGTTCCACTATTGAAGAGAAATCTAATATCTCTTGTGCAAATTAGACAACAAAATCATTCGATACATATGTTTGATGGTATCATTGAAATTAGAAAAGCTTATGATAATGAGGTTGTTATGAATGGAGTGGAAGATAACAAACTTTTAAAGTTGAATGGTACATCATCCAATTCATAGAATTCTGCAAATTTGGTTCAGCGTAATAGTAATTTATCTTCTAGCTTATTGTGGCATGCAAGATTTGGTCATATTAGTTATGACAGTCTCAGGATTATGAAACATAAAGAAGTTCAAGGGATTCCTACTATTCCAAGACAACTTTCCCCATGTGATGCTTGTATCTTAGGCAAGCATAGTAAACAACCTTTTAATGATTCTATGTTTCGAGCTTCAAGAAAGCTTGGTCTTGTTCACTCAGATTTATGTGGGCCCATGCCCGTTCCATCAGCAAATGGTAACAAATATATCATGACTTTCATTGATGATTTTACGAGGATGTCTTGGGTTTATTTATTAAAAGCAAAATCTCAATCTTTTGATACATTCAGAAATTTTCACTTATGGATTAAAAATGAAGCCCAACTTACTATTGGAACCCTTCGAACTGATAACGGTGGTGAATATACATCTCAAGAGTTTGAAAAATATTTGCAGGAGAATGGTATTAAACATCAAACAACTGTTCCATATAATCCACAGCAAAATGGTGTGGCAGAACGTATGAATCGGACACTCTTAAATATGGTAAGATCAATGATGTTTTTTAAAAATGTCAAGTTAATGTTTTGGGGAGAGGCAGTTCTTTGTGCTGTCTACATTAAGAATAGATGTTCTTCTGCTGCACTACAAAAAAAAACACCTTATGAAATGTGGCATGATCATCTTCCAGCTGTCAAGCATTTTAGAATTTCCGGTTCCACATGTTATGCTTTGATTCCTGAGCAACAAAGACATAAATTGGGAGCAAGAAGTGGGAAGTGTATTTTTTTGGGATATTCTAATACTTCTAAAGCTTATAGGTTGTATGATGAAGATAACAGGAATTTTATTGTTTCTAGAGATGTTATATTTCTTGAGTTTGAGAAAGATGCACTCACTATTGATAAACAACTTGCTCAGCTTGATAGATTTCATTCTAAAAAAAATCTATCATGAAATGGATAATGAACTTCCAAACCTTGAAGGGGGGATTCCTGTTCTATGTCAAGGTCAAGTTTTGGAATTTCCTTCTAATACAAAAGTTGATGGTTCTAATGCACAAGTGGATGAAACAGAAGATGAGACAGTTGATGATATTGTTAAAGGAATGGATAAACTAAGTATCATGGATAATGCAAAACCTACTCTTAAAGAAGAAACAGAGCAAACACCACAACAAGAAGAAGTTCGTAGATCAATGCGGAGTAAGACATTTCCTAAAAGGTATGATGATTTTGTAACATTAGATTGTGAATTAAACTTTCATGCATTTGATGAGCCTGCATCTTTTCAAGAAGCAGTAAATAGTGATGTATGGAAAAGTGCCATGCAAAGAGAGTATGATGCTCTCATAAAAAATGGAACTTGGAGGTTGGTGAACCCTCCAATTGGAACCAAACCGATTGGATGCAGGTGGATATATAAAAATAAGTATAAAGCAGATGGTTCACTTGACAAACACAAAGCGAGACTTGTAGCAAAAGGGTATGCATAGAAAGAAGGTGTTGATTACACATAAACATTTGCTCCTACAGCTAAATGGGGCACCATTCGAACTTTGTTTTCATTAGCAACACAAAAAGGATGGAAGATCTATCACATGGATGTTAAAACCGCATTTTTGAATGAAGACTTAAAAGAAGATGTGTATATGGATCAGCCTGAAGGCTTTGCTATCAAAGGCCAAGAACAGAAGGTATGCAAATTAGTCAAAACTTTATATGGTTTAAAGCAAGCACCCCGAGCTTGGTATGAAAAGTTAATTGAGCATATTCTCAAATTGAATTATAAGCACTTCAATCTAGATGATGCAACTTTATTTATCAAGAAAGTTGGAAGATCGGTTGTATATCTAGTTGTCTATGTGGATGATTTGCTTATCACAGGAAATAATGACGATTATATAGTATCTATCAAAAGAGAGTTGAAAAAGGATTTTGATATGACAGATTTGGGATTATTACATTATTATTTAGGAATTGAAGTGGATCAAAAACCAAAGCATATTTTCATTTCTTAGAAAAAATATGTAGGAGAGTTATTAAACAAATTTGGTATGCAGGATTGTAATCCTATTTCAACACCAATGGAGCAAAATCTAAAGCTTACTTCAAATGAAGGTAGCACATTTGAAGATCCAACAAAGTACAGGAAGCTTGTTGGAAGTTTAATTTATCTTACTACTACTCGTCCTGACATAACTTTTGTTGTAGGAATACTTTCCAGGTTTATGCATCATCCTTGTGAAGGTCATTGGAATGCAGCAAAGCGAGTGCTCAAATATTTAAAAGGCACTCAATCTTATGGCATCAAATATTCTAAAGTTTCAGACTTTCATCTCACTAGTTATTCAGCTTCAGATTTTGATGGAGATAAAGAGCATGGGGTCTCTACTTCAGGTTATTTGATGAACATTGGATCAACAGCTATCACATGGAGATCACGAAAGCAATCTATTCCTGCTGATTCTACAACTGAAGCCGAATATGTTGCAGCAGCTCAAGCCACAAAAGAAATCATTTGGCTTCGTAAAATACTTGAAGACTTGCAGGAGAAACAAATGACTTCAACGCCTCTCTTTGTTGACAACACTTCTGCAATTCAATTCGCCAAGAATCCAAAATTCCATGATCGAACCAAACATATCAACACCAAATATCACTTGATTCGACATCATGTTGAGGCCAAAACCATTCATCTGACACATTATCCTACTTCAGAGCAAATTGCAGATATCTTTACTAAAGCATTGGGCTGTGAAAAGTTTGAAAAATTTAGAATGCATCTTGGCATGTTAGATGTCCCTTCGGATTAAGGGGGGAATGTTGCATAATCCTTCGAGATTACATTGTAAATAATATTTCAGTTATTAGTTAGTAAAATCTAGTTAATAATCTCGTTATCTAACTGTAGATAACGGTTTTGATCTCCTTTATATGTAACACTCATTCACGTAATAAGATATTGATTTGCTGAGGTTCTTCATGGCCTGTGTCAGGAGAAACTGTTTACCAGTTATGTTGGAAGTTCTATTAAAATTTTGAAAAATGTTTGACGGAAAAATTTCCCTTGACCAACGAAATGGCTGTAAATTCCAACTTTGCACGGTTTAACCATTGTTGTTTCTTTTTTCTTCTGTTGGCTGCTAATACCTCCTGAAATTGGAGTTTGACTTAATTATGTCCTGTCCGTCGAACTCCGAGAGTCATCTTATCATTGTTACATATAGTTTAGTCTATGATTCGTTTGATTTTCACATGATGGATTCAAATTGCAAGTAACTAATTCATATTTCGATGGATGAACCTTGAGAATACATGATGTGATTTCAAATGATGGATTCAAATTGCAGGTAACTAATTCATATTTCGATGGATGAACATTGGGAATACACGATGTGAGTAGTCCAAGCCGTCGAAAAATGGTTGTGTCTGAGCATAGCATTTAATGCTCGATTGCACCAGTCTACTTTATTAAATATATAATACTGAAATGTAATTGAAAAAAGAACTGAAATCTTAAACATGCTTACAACGCCCCAACCAAATGCAATCCTGACCAAAACTATTTCCATAAATATGAAACATGCTTACAACGTTTCCAAAGTAATTGCCATTCTTAGCAAAACTTTATAAGGAGAATGCATACTCTTACTAAAACATTCCGAATCGACTGATCAGATGAAGAGGAGGCAATCATCTTTTCTACTCCAAGCGCTCCGTTAGGCAATCATATTTTCTCCTCCAAGCGCTCCGTCATCTGGTGACGAGACTACTGCAACTGCTATTGAAGGTGAAAGCGGCAGTGGAAGAAGAATCAACTGCAAGGATGAGGAGGAAGATCCAATTAGAATCAAAACTAACGGTGAGAACAACAAATCAGAGTTTCAAAGCCAATCTCCCAGAGTTTCACAGGTACAGAGCATAGAGTCGTGGAACAATCCAAGAGAGAAAGAACTTTTAGTGTTTTGAGTTTATCTCGAAATCCCGAATATTTGATTGCCTCCTCTTGATGATCTCCGAAGGAAAAAAAAATTATATGTAAATTCATAAACAATAACATTTACTTATTATTATTGATTTCATCACATTGCAAAATTCATATTTTTTTTGGTGAATATCTACCTCGTTTAAGTCTTCGACATCCAACGATTACATTAATGTTAGAAAGGGTGACTCTTCCCATTTCAATCCTCACAACAACCATGTCCATCGAACAGTGAGGGAAAACAATGATAATGAATGAATTTAACTTGAACCCTGAAAAAAAAATCTGAGCCAAGTCAAAACACAAACTCTAATAACAAAGCCAAAACACAAACTCTAATAACAAATTACCGATAGGTCTAGAAAAATTTAACCCTAAAACAATTACACATAATAAATTTGAAACCCTAATGTCCAATAAAAAGCCGAAAAAAATGACTTACGGTATCCACGGGCTGAAAATCTATATTGAAGTGGTTTTGACTGAAATCATCACCCTGACACCCAAATTCATGCCTCAGCCCCACAAGTATTGTTTTGCTTGTTGTGTGGAGGCATTTCGCATTTCTTAGCGTCTCTAGGCTGTCTATCCACAACGAAGTAGTTACTGTTCAAGGTTCAAAGGGAAACCTTCATATGACCACCAGCATCCAGTGTTTACAGGCCTCAAAAATACGAAATCCCTATGCACAACAGGCAAAACAAGACTTTGGGCACATAAAAAGACTTCAAGAATACGTTATAGAAACTTCATCAACACGTTAATGGGAAGCCCTGTACTCAGTATACGATAATACCCTAAACCCTAAACCATGGGTCACCCAGAAGAAGGGATCAAACCAATGCATGGTACCACGCTCATAAAGATACAGCGACCATGCATTTTCAATCCCAAAGACCCAGATACAATCTCCCTTGTAACATGTTGTTCTGCTAATGCAACTAAATTTGGGGTGCTGTCGCATCTCATTGTTTACTGTGCCTAGGAAATTCGTCCTAGGCACTGAGTGGCAAGCCCTAAGGTTGTGGCAACTAAGCGAAAGGTTGCAAGGTTTTTCCCAAAAGAGAGCTTGGCAACAGACAAAACACAAAAACATCCTAGGTTTACAATAAATCTAGGCACTCCCTCTAAAATTTTGTTGACAATTAATAAAAAACAGATTTTACTAGGCACCGTGGCAATTTAATAATTATAATCTAGATTTATCATTCGAGACCACAGCTGAAGACAAGTGACAAGATGATGGTAAAAAAAAAAATTACCTTTGCCTCGATGAGATGGCCAAACTTATGAAAAGTGTCTTCCAAAGTCCTGTCAGATGTGCTCCACGACAGGCCTCCAACGAAACAACAATATTCTGAGGCGTCCGACATGGCTCAAAATTCTTCAGTAAACCCAATCTACAATTAAGAGAGGTAAGTTTTGTTATTAAAACCTAAAATGCTTAAGAAACCAGTGAAAAAGCATCAGCTATGAAGTCCAAACTAAGGAATCGGCCCTCAGATAACAATAGAAGGAGAACAAAGTCCATGAAAGAAACGACTGTAGACTGCAAGCTACGGAATCCATGAAGGAGACAACAGGTTCAGTGAGACATTTCTCTACAAGGTCGCATTTTTTTGGTTTTTTGAATTCGGTGTGAGTCTGCTCATCTAGAGAGTCGGACGCAGGAAGCTGTCAACAAACAAAAAACAATGTCATGATTCATATTACATTGTTATAGGGAAAGTACATATGATGTAATAAAATGAATTGAAATAGCTTAAACACAGAAATAACAGGTACTTTTATGTTGAATCATCGAAAATTGAACTTATTGGGAACCTTAAATTTACAAATGTACGTACGAAATTTTTGTCATTGTAGCATTGGTTAAAGAGTTAAAAAATGCTTTAAAGTAGAAATGTAAATTGGCAAAAAGGAAAAATACATACGATGTAATCAAATGAATTGCAATAACTTAAATACAGAAATAACAGGCACTTTTGTGTTGTGTCATCAAAAATTGAACTTATTGGGAAGCTTAAATTTACATATAGGTTGAATGTAGGTACAATTCACATGAGAAATTTTTGTCATTGAAGCATTGGTTAAAGAGTTAAAAAATGCTGTAAGTAGAAATGAGAATTGGCAAAAAGGAATAAATGACATCAAAGTGAAAAGGAGGTAAGTATTGTGAGAATAAATAAAGGGGGAATTATAATGCATGACTTACAAAACGCAAGCAACATCTCAGCAATAGTACAACAAGTAATAAATGGAAAGAATATCTTAGAATCATTGCACGAAAACAAAAAATGAGGTAAACATATATTCTTGGTCATCCAACTTCTCACTTAATAAAAAACTGTAATACAAGCATTACAAATCAAAATTACGTAACTCTTCCAAGAATACGAAGAAGAGAAATTGAAGCGGTTGTAAAAATGAATGTAATAAATGTCTTATCAACATTCCATAAAAAGAAACAGAAATACAAAAAGTTGTAGGAATACGCATTTAAAAAAATTATTCTAATATGCATCATCAATGGCATACATAACACCAATTAAAATAAACACATATGTCTTCTCGTCCAAGTTGTCTTAAAAACCATTCTCTCCTTAGTGTTCGACAAAATTCTCGATGAAATGCATGTCTGCGTAACATAAATTTCATTTCAGAAAGAAAGACAAATCTAGCATCAAAGAGATGGCATTCAAGACCACTTCTTTCAGAGATCATGTTGTGAAAATATTCTAGAAATTCTCCTTGCATAAGAACATCATGGATAGATGAATTGAAAATTGTCGATTGTGTATATTCCATACCTGCAAAAGGAAATAAGAACAGTTAGAACGAGGCATCAACAACAATTAAACAAAGTAAAGAATATATAAGCACGACATTTCACAACATGTATTTCCGATAATAGAATATTTCAAAACACAGAAAATAAAACAAAGAGAATTAGAAATATGTATGAGAGACTTGTCAATTGTAAAAGAGATAGCATTATACAGTAAAGCGATAGAAGAGAACCATAATACTTTATATGAAAAGACAAATGAATAAGTACATAAAGACAAAGCACAATAATCGAAGCATGATAACCTTGAGAAGAAGAAGATGAAGACATGGATATGTTTATTGTCTGGAATATCATAAAAGAAGTACAAAGACATGGTCTTCAAGTGTTCTTATTCTTTCTTCTTAATTGTTAGATAGGCAGAGTTTGACATATATAAATAGCATTCAAAAGAGAGCTGTGGAGAAATGTGCAACCCATGAAGGGACTTGACTCAGGAAATCGCAGTAAAAGTCATCCCTTGGTGCTCAATAGTGCCAATATCAATACTTACATGCTCTAAGATGAGGCCTTGTGATTTGTGTATAGTTAAGTCCCATGCCATCTTCAAAGGGATTTGTTTCCTATTTCCTCTGACAACCGAAATGGGCACAATGGAGGTATTTTGCATAGTAATTGTCAAATTTAACAGTTTTGTTCAATGGAAGTTGAGGTGGATTTGACCCAGGAATATAAACCACCTTTTCAACATAACCAAGTGCACCATTAACCAAACCCACTTCAACCCACAAGTTGCAAGATAACATGACAGGATGACCAGGGCATAACAACACCTCGTGTTCCAATTGATCGTCATTGGTCCCAGTGACCTCGGAGCGTCTTGCATGGTCTGCAATACTTCTCACAATTGGAGAATTTAATGATTTCATCATTTTCCTAGTATGCATGGAGATGAGGCAGTTTGTTGGAAAAATGTTCACCGCTGCATTGAATAAGTTATTTTCCTCTGAAGGTAGTATTGTTTCAACACGTGACATGAGGATGTCCCAATCCTCAAGGAGAGGGTCTGCATTACGTATGTTGTTCAAAACTCTACGAAAGGCAGCCTGGATTGGAGTGTTACCTTCTTGGAGAAATATAGTATCCAATGTAACAATTGTGTTGAAGGTTTTCCACAATACTTTACCAGCCAAATTTCCTGCATACATTTCCTTGTCTCTTATTGGTGGAAATTTCCCGAGGTCACCTACAAGAATAGTAGACCTTCCACCGAAAGGAATAATTTTTTCCCTAAAAAATGCTTCCCGCAATCGAGAATCCATGTGCAAGAATAATCTAGGGCCTATAAAACTCATCTCGTAACATGTATTTCTACGGAAGAGGAGAAATGATGAGAAAGACAATGTATTAAAAATGACTTCCTGTTCTTGCTGTTCCTTGTATTATCATTTTTAATGGCTCGTTCTCCCCAATGTGCAGGGAGTGGTTCAAAACAATTTGAAATGCATGATGTTGTTTTGTTGACAAAGATAACGGCAATGGAGTAGGGTTGTTTGATGGTTTCAACAATTCATCATGCAAACGAGCATTCACCACAAATGTCACTGTCTCTTCTGAAGAAACATCATTAGTGTTGCCCCCACCCCAATTGAAGCTCAAATTAAAGTACCTTCGACCAAGAGTGGAAAGATCTGAAATTTTCAAGTTATTTGGAGGGACCAAACGAGACAACAATTCCCATTCATCCATATATGCATCAAGATTAACATGTTTAATGTCTGAATCAGGATCTTCATTTGTGACATCATCGAACAAAGGTGCACGATCTACATGCCATGCTCGATAGGGAAGGTTCCTCCAATTTTCAATAATTGTGTTTGAATCCAAACCAATGTCCTCTTCAATGTTTCGAAAAGGCTTGTATAAGAGCAAATCAGTCCAACAAAAAGACTCAAAGTGTTCGGAATCCTCTTTTGGTACTGAATGAAAACGTGGCCAAACACGAATAATTGCATGCACTTTTCGAGGTTTCCATGGATCTTTCTTTCTTCTAACATCATAGCTCCAAGACTTTGTGTGTAGGGGCCATCTACCAAACTCGCTCCCATTGAAATATGCTGCTTTAGAGTCTCTTCGGATACTTGAATGATACGAGGTGGCAATGAGTCCCAGGTCGGATAAGCTCGCACGTCATATATGGATGAATAGACTGCATATTCCCAAAAAATGTTTGGAAAACACATTTCTCTCAACATACATTTGGCAATTTCTACCACTGTTCTATTTTTCTATCTGCTACTCCATTTTGTTGAGGAGTGTAAGATGTAGTTAACTCCTTCTTAATTCCATGTGAGCTGCAAAATTCCTTAAATTCATTAGAGGTAAACTCTCCACATCAATCAGTTCTCAAGACTTTCAAATAATATCTGATTCCTTCTCAACACGAACTTTAAACTTTTGAAAACAACTAAAAGCTTGAGATTTCTGACTTATGAAATAAACCCAAGACATTCTTGAATAATCGTCTACAAATAGAAGAAAATACTTGTTGTTTCCAAGTGACAAGGTTTTCATAGGGCTACAAATATCTGAATGTACTAAATCTAATGGATCATATGATATAAACTGATAATGAGGAAAAAATGCTCTTTGTTGCTTCCCTATGACACAACCTTCACATATCTTATTATTGGACTCTATGGAAGAATGAAAACCTCTTACTAAAATATTCTTTTGCATAAGGGATAAAGATCCAAAATTAAGGTTTCCAAACATTTTCTGCCAAAGCCAAGAATCATCGACTAAGGCCTTCAAGCAAACTACATTTGATCCCATTCTTAACAAAAACATCATGTTTACAGTCACGGGAACTTCAGCAACAAGGGAATTCTTGCAAAAAATCTTGCAGCACTTTCCTTAAAAAACAGTCTTGTAATTGTTATAATTTAGTTGCCCTATGCTAATCAAGTTGTGCCTTAAGTTTAGAACAATCAAGGTATCTTGAACATACATCATTTTTCAATTCTTAACTTGTATGACAATATTACATTTTCCCATTTAAATCTCCTTCATTATCATTGCCAAAACTAACTGTCCCTTTCACATTCTCATCTAGCTTCACAAACAATTTTTTATTTCTAGTTGTCTAATTTGAACAACCACTATCCAAATACCATGTAAAATCATCACAAGCTTCAAGTTTGTTACATGTGAGAAATAAAGTTTAAAAATTTTCACCTTCTTCCTCATTGAAATCTGAATAAGAGGTATTTATTTTCTTTTGAAAGCAATGACTTTCAGGGTGACCATATTTATTACAATAGGTGCAGTGAAAATTACCTCCACCAGAACTGCTCCTTCTTCCTCTACCTCTGCCACCTCTACCTCTAACTCTTCCATGACCTCTACCTCCTTTGAATGATGTTGAAGAAAAATCATTTCTAATAGTGGATGATTGTTTCTTATTATCATCTAATACCTTCAACTTTCTTTGGAAATCTTGATCCAAAAGTTCCTCATTCTTTTTCAACTTGTCTTCATGTACTTGAAGGCTTCCAAATAGATCAACAAGGGTTAGTTGTGTTAAATCCCTTGATTCTTGTATACCAATAGTGACAATATCAAACTTCTTAGGAAGACTTCTTAACACTTTTTCTAAAAGTGGCGAGGTGTACCTTTGATTGGTGCCCTTACACCAAACTTGTAGAGTGGCGACGTGTTTTTTTGCTTCTATTCCTACACACATGGCCACATACCAAGCATAATGTTCATTGTGACAAGAGTATGGAAAATGCATAATAACTGACAAGAAATTTAGTGCACCTATGGGATGGTGATAAAAGTTAGAGGGGTGGTTTGGTTGAAATCATTGGTGGCATGATGGAGACTATTGGTTTTGGAAAATGTTGCAACTTATATAAATTATAGAATGTTTATCATTCGTATGGCACCCCAATTTAGTCAAATTGCAGGGTAGAATTGTGCATCTCCCAAGGATACCCAACACTGGGCAGAGTTCTATTGGTGTCTAAATATTGTTTACTGAATCATGGTTTTCTTCCACAACCAAAGATGATTTTAGTGGTGGTGCTTGGTCTTCCTATAATGAGGATGATGATGTGTCATTGCTAGTGAGTAGACAAACTAATGATGACATATTGATAATTTCACCATGATTGGTAGTCTTCGGTATTGGGAGAATAAATTCCATAATCGGTATCCTTGTTGGGTATGCCCTAACAGGGGCTGAATTTTTAGCCTGGTCTAGTCTAGAGGATATACTTAGTATGCGCATAAGATGAGGCACCAGTATGAGTAATGGGTTTGGCGGTCCACATTATCTACATGGATGAGCGGCTCAGGTGTGGTTAAGCTCATGCATGAAGCTCAATGGTCAAGGGGCATGGTCAGTATGACAGTGCCAGTTCTGTTAGGGATCAAAAGGGTATGGTTCCCACATGATGAAAATCCGTGGAATTACATTGTTGATGATGATTCTAGCTTTATTTTCGCCACTTGCAGTGTTTCCCCTGGCATTGAAACTTCTTGTGGATGTGCCCTTGACGTTGGCACTTAATTTGGTAGTGCCCCTTGTGTCGGTACGGATGTGGTGACGATGTTTATGAAGGTTTTCCTCGACTATTTAGGTGGGGGTATTTCAACCACATGATGGGTGAGGAAAATTGTCACTTAGAATCAAGGAATCTTGGGACAATGATGTGTGTAATGCCAAAACTTAGAACATACTATGCATGAATGGTTTGTGCACAAAGACTTTGTCTTTTTCTTAGTGTTGGGTGCAACTAAGGTGGTTTCCATGCCCTCTATGACATGTGTGAAATTCATAGGGGTGTTGAAAAAGTTCATGAGCTCCAGAAACGTGGGGCATAAAATCATAACATGTCCTTGTTTCCCACATAGATCCCATTCTAGGTAGATTCTAAGTGTGGGAGCAGTAGATGGTACTACTGCGACTTTCGACTTATGTTGTTTTATGCCCCAAACATTAGGTTTAGTGACCTCCAATGGTGGTTGGTTCATGGAATAATTTGTCTCATTTTGAGGTCCTTGTGGTCTACCTATGGCTGAAATGGTTGTTGTTTCCATAGGAGGTTTAGATGGTGCAATTGCGGGTGACACCGAGATGAAATCATAATGGGATAATTCCTTGGAAGCCATATCCATGAAAGCTAGTGTCAAATACCACACAGGGAATCCCAAAGTGAGATAGGGTAATGTGCGTTGAGCCATTATTGGATTTCCTTGTACTCCCATGGTGGAATTTGAAAGATAGGTGGCATTGATGGGACTAAAGTTTGGTCAATGTTGTGGCTAGTAGGGGGTACTAATGTTGATGTTGAGGGGGCTTGTAAATTATATTTAGAAGTGAATATAGTACACATGAGACCATTTGTAGATGCAGAAATTTCAGGTGGAGGATCCAAGTATACCCCCAGCAAGTCATAATCTTTGTAAATTCTCATGCAAATATCAATATACTTGGGGGGATGGTTACCAGATCCTATATTGGTGGGTAGGATGTTATCTGGGTTTGTTTAGGTGTGTGGGTCATAGTAGTTGAGTACGTTTAAAGTGATGTTCTTCCCATTAAGAGGGAACATCATGATGTAGAAAACCGATGAGGCTACTGCCTTCATGGCATACNCCCCCCCCGCTATATTGATAGGAATAATTTTGTATAGACCCAAATTTTTTGATGGAAACCATCATAAGCACAAAGAGTGATAGATGAGGGAACCAATTCTGGTGAACCTAGACATTTCCATACATTGGTATACATCACACAAGTTGACCCTCCTTCATCAATGATGCATCAATGAATGATAATGTTATTGAATGTAACGGGAATTTGGAATGGAGTTGACGAGGGTAGTCATGGTTTTCCTTTATCAAGGTCAAAGGTCATGAGTCATGAATTGAAAGGGTCTACGACATCTAATGCACTAGGTAATGCTTTATTGTGGGAAGGGAAATACTTAAGAACTTATAATGTCAACATGGTGGTAAGAGATTGAGCCAGATCATCAACGATATTGTAGTTTTTGGAAGCTTTCATGTGAGGGTTAGGGGTAATCCATCTAATCAGTGCTTTTGGGACACTCAAGATCTAATCACCATTAGGGAAAGATATTTTCAAATTCCCACTAGAGGTAATGGGTACATCTTCCCCTTGTTTGGATTCAAGCATGTCATACTCTTTATCACGGGTCTGTAGGTTGACCTCCGCCTTGTTCATGTAAATACTCTGAAAGGTGTCATCACCTAAAGGGCATGGATTTAGACCTTGAGTAACTAATTGTTGATTGGAAAAGGTTTTTTGCAACATAGCTTGTTGGGGTTGGGGTGCATTAGGTGCTTCAGGAGGGTTGGTTGTGGCGAACTTCTTTTCTTCAAGCATTGGTTTGCACTTAGGTATCAATGGAGAATGGTGCGTGTAGTGCCCATAATATCCACACATAGAGTAAGGATAATTGGTGCCATGATTGGAATTGTTTCCTTATTTGGGAGGATTGTTTTGGTTACTCATGTTTTGGATTGGTTAGGGAGGGGGATTCCCACCCTATCCCTGCTTCTAGTTTTAACCTATGTTTCCCTTCTTCTTCTAATAATTCTGAGGGTATAGGGGATTAGATGTATTTAACTGCTCAAATATCTATTTTTTTGCATGAGATAAGTTTGTACTAGATTCACCCCCATTTGAGGTATGGGGGTAGGACCAAGAGGACAAGGAAATGAGAAATATAGATTGTATCCACTTGTGGGAAGATAAGAATTAGGTGCTCTATATGATGTGTATGTAGGAGCATATGATTCCATTTGCAGTGGTAGTACTGAAGGAACTTTTCTCTAAATTGGATAAGTAGGGCATAAGGTCCATAATATAATTGACAAAAAGGAGGATTTGGTATAGCTACAGGCATCATTGATGCAGGTGGTGAGTGTGGATACTGTTGTGCCATATTGAGTGGCACAGAATTTTACAGATGGGGAACATTTCCATGGTGGGAAATAATCCCAATAATAACATTGGTTGAATGTGATGTTCCTAGATTATTTGGGTTTATAGAATGATGCCTAGGGGCATCGAGGAGGATGGTATAAAAATACTTAGATTGTGCTTAAGTTAGATCCAAATTTTGGGCCTTAAAGATAGCCTCTTATTTTGTTTTGGGAATGTGGTTGTCACATATTTTTAAATGATAGGTTGAAGTGATTTTAGGAACCAATCCAACATAAATTAGTGTTGGATTTCTATTTTACACAATGCCAACACATATGCCATTCATGGATATGATCCACAATATGGGTGGAATTAGTTTTCCGAAATTCTATGACGATTTGGATCAACCCTAGGTTGTGACATATGGGTAGTTGAAAATAGGTTAAGAAGATAGTGTTGATTGACTCAAATATGGAATAAGTCAATGATGGTATATTGACATACACCTTAGCTATTGTTCTTGTAAGGGTTCTCTAGAAGAGGTGAAAATGAACTAGGTCATTAATGATGTTGTTTCAAGAGAACCATAGTTGGAATGACATGACATGGTTTGTTGGGTTGTGTCCCTATTTCCCCTCAATTTTTTGGATATCTAAAGGAAGATTAGGAGGCATGTTTGGTCAGGTTGGATCATGACAAATGGGGTTATTAATCAGTTTATCAAACTTAGGGAGATTTAAGTTTTCCATAAATGGAAAGTTTGTGTTAGGGTTTGGTCCTACCACGGTGTTATGTTTATTGGGCCCTATAGGAATTGAGAGTGGAGATAATGGTGGTGTGTTTTCTCCTTGAGATTGAGAATATGGGGGATTGTTTTCTCTAAGAGGTGGAAATGAATTAGTTTCATCTCTATGAGGTGGGGAAGCAAAGGGAGTTGTATGATCTCCTCAATGGGGAGAGAGGAGAGTTAAGTAAGTTATGTCATTTCCTAGTTGACCCTATCAACTATTCCAGGGAATTCCCCTAGTTAGAGTATCTCCCACATGAGCTACGAGGATAGAGTGGGAAAACACCTCTCTAGAGAGGAGAAAGTCATTGTATTATGAGAGACCGCCTCAGATTTGTTTCTTATGATATGGTGATGGTATATGTGACAAAAATAGAGTGATGATGTAGGGGTATAAACATAGATTAACAAATGCAAAAAAAATTCCAACCACGTTAGATGCAAATATGGTGCAAAGTCAGTGATAAGTGTTTGAGTCTTTGTGCAAGTAGTCTACAAGTTGCATCTTTTTAATTACAAGTTAGGTGACATTTTAATAAAAGAAAAAGAAAATGTAAATTCCCTATAAGACGTAACATCCTTTCCTCTCAAAAGTCACTAGGCCTTATAATAGTTCACCCATTGACGACGATGAAACTCCCCGGTATTGGATGGTGAAGGTATGATAGAGTCGGTTATTAAGTAATGATGTTGGGAATATGTTTCAAAAGGGATGAAAACATTTACATCAACTAACAAGATCTGATTCAGGATTCAATTGCACACACAATCGCTCCCTAGTGATATCCTAGGTTTTAGCCTCTAAGATACCTGCGTCAAGTGTGGATAAGTGGTTCGGACTCGAGTGGAAAAATGTAGATTCCACAAAAATCCAAGTGACTCTTTATGGAGAGAAGATACAAGTATACCTCATATTTCATGTCTTTGGGCACCATGCCTTATCCACAATTACTTTAACACTTGCTGATAGCATGATTTAAAGTACCCTAAAAGTTAACAACACTATGTTTCAAGAATGTAAAATATTGGTAGGAATTATTAGGATGATTATCCCAATATATCCTAAACTAACTAAAATTTTATTTTGTGACCTCCCGTGGAGGATATTAGTTGGTTTGATAATTACAAGTGCAATGTTGATTTTAAAAGATCAAAATTTGATTAAGGGGTGAAGGAGAGGTATTTCAAATTTTGATATCATTATGATCCATCCAGATCACTAAGAGTATAATATGGAGATCATAATAGATATGAAAAGTCTTTAGTTATTTTAATTTGCGTTTAAGTGGAACTCACACATGTATTTGGAAATCAAATGAGATGGAAATTTGCAACTAACTAAAAGAGCATAAAGTATATATACACGGGAATCCACTTTAATTCAAATCTAAGCAAACAATCACAATTCAAGAATTTATTAAACCAAAATGAATGTGTGTAAAGGAGGTATTTCAAACCTTTCACATGTTTTTTATTTACAAGGTCACTAAGAGTGCAAGGAAAAGAGCATAGTTTAGGTAAAGGAGTCTTTAGGTATTTTTCTTGTGTGAGAAAGCAAACTAAACTATCTTTCATAAAACAAAGAAATAAGCAAGAAGGAAAAAACTTATAACTAAATATAGTCAATTCTAATTGCCTAGACTAACAATTTTAATGAGAAGGAAAGCGTAATTATTTAGTCACTAGTGAGTACCAAGAGGCCCGTTGAAATCCTCAAAGTATTTTAGCCTAAAATATTTGAAGAAGTCACTTCTTTACTACCTATATTAAGCGAAGTTATCTAATTAATACAAAAAATTCAACTATTGTGAGTTATTTACTTTTCGGTTCATCATGCAACTATTGGGATTGCAAATGATTAACAAACATAGATAATAAAAACAATGAAAATACATAGTCCCAAAATTATTGGACCAACAATCGAACTAATACATTGTTATAATAAAGAAAGGATTGTGCCAATTTACTGTGTGGGTAACAAAGTTATAGAACTATGTGACTAGCATGCTTGTCGAGGAGATTTCCATGTGATATAGTGTGGATAAGAAATTGGGATCTGCTATAGATAATAATAATAAATATGGGCAGAGGGCCTCATAATTTTTCTTGTCACCAATTCTGTCACATATATAATATTCCTAGTGGAGTCACCAATTATGTTACAAAGAGAATATTCCTATGGCTTGGGGTGGACCACAACAGACAGGATGACACCAGAAATCAACTCTAATCCCAAATATTCCATATAAATGTAAATGCTAACAACAAAAGCAAACATTGGTACCTCAACAGAAGTTCGAAGAATCTCATCATTGAGCTTTCAATCTAATGCTTGAACCCTACAACTTGTCCTCAACAACAAATACAACCATGCATATAATATATTCATGAAAGGTTAGCATTTACGCATGCATAATCCATTTAAACATGTATTAAGAAAACATACCCATGGAAATATATATAACATTTGCACATGAAATTGGATGAGAAAAGAGTATTTCTATTAATTCAAACATAAGTACAAAGTGACAACCTCTATCAGCAACTCGTTGGAAACGAGAAACCAAGTTCCTCCACCACTTCATTCCTCCATAACAAGGAAAGCTCACAAATATAATGGAGATATTGGGAGATGAACATAAATATTTCTATCAATAAGAATCAAGGGATGCAGACTGAAGCATATGGAAATGGGACAAATTTTCACTATAGTTTCATGACTCTCCAAGTTTATCCTCCTCCAATGCTTCACAATGGCTCAATATATATCCCTCAAATAGGAAATGAAGGGTCGAATCGAAGCGTTTCCAAGTATATGGAAGGTCAAGGATCAAGATATTTATTACTTGATGAGGAAAAATCCAAATATTTTTTTTGAGCACGAAAACCCAAGCCATAGGAATATTCTCTCCTCACTAACATTGAGCATGAAACCCCAATCCATGGGACTTCCCACTTTTTCAGTGTTGGGAAGACAGTATATGGCTATGTATGCATCAATACTCATACCTCCATCAGCTCCATGAGCCCTGAGACTAACCACCTCACCTCAACGAGATAGTCCAGTGATGAAATATATGTCCTCTACCTCAAATTTTAGAGACATCCCATCTAGGATAAATGCCTATGTGTCTGAATCCCAATAGTTTATGAGCATTTGAATTAATCTTGGTTGAGCCCTCTTGATACCAAGATGCCAAAATTTATAGATCCCACACCTTTGCAACACTTGCTGGGTGGTTAAATCATGATGCACGACCCTATCAATATCTTCATGCTCTCTCTCACTCTACTCAATGGCCATCTTGCAGAGGAAAGAGAGTTTTCTGAGATTAAATCCTTTAAAAAAATTACCCACAGAGATCCACATGGGCATAGTGTTAACAGAAGCATGGCCACATGGGCAGGCTTCATTTTTCCTGCATGTATCCAGCCATATACACAACTTGATGATCTATCACCCATGTGGGCTAAATAACATAGTTCATGTAGCCCAAAACTAAAAACTTCACCATCAAAATATGAAATGAAAAGCATGAATTGAAAGAGCATGAAGAAATCAATTACCCGATCGAGACAGTTGTCGATTTCATTGTTAGGATATTTCGACACTTAGGAGTTAGTTAAGATCAACTTGTGTAATATATCTGTTAGGTAAAAGTGTGTTTCTTTAGTATGCATTTGTAAATATTCTAATCTGACGGTCATGATATGTTCTAGACATAGAGTGATCCGACGGTTCAACTTCTCTTAGATCATACCTACCATTAATCCGTGGCTTAACACCCGATTGGTCTATGATATCTATTTAAAGAGCATAGAGGGTCCTTGGCTAGTTGATCAATTATGAGAAGCTCATGTAAATTTCTTTCTTTTGCATAATAAATTTCTACAAGTAGCTATTTGGTTGGGGCCGTGGATTGTTTCCCTCTCGAGGGTTTTAACCACGTGACAAACATCGGTGTGTTGATCCGTGATCTATTTGTGTGAAGCAGTTGCTCAAGGTGTTTGGTCTTTTGGGAGTACCCTGTGTACCCGAACATGGTATCAGAGAAGAGGTCTTAGGTTCAATTCTCCCGAGCTACGCCGGAGGTAGGGTGTTGGAGTATCGGGTACCTTCACATGGTATAACCGCCGCATCTCTGGGAATATAAAACAAGTGGACTAACCGACACTCCTGGTGATAGGGCCTTGTGTTGGGTTTCAAATGTTCACCAACATCTGCAGGTTTTGGGGTAACGACAAACCTTACATGGTATCAATTGAATGGCTCATTGATTATGGAGCATCTTATCATATGGCTAAGGATAAATCCATATTTTCTACTATGCATGAATGTAACACCAAACAAATATTTGTTGGTGGTGATAGATCTCTAAGTGTTGTAGGATCTGGAACAGTTCCAGTAGAAAATGGTCATTTCAGTGATGTACTATGTGTTCCAAAAATTTCCTGCAATTTGTTATCAGTGTATCAAATTACTCATTCAGGTGAAGGTAAAACTGTGACGTTTACACCTCACCAAGTTATAATCAAGGATTTTAAAAATCCTCAAAATGTCCTTGCTACTAGAGCTATTGATGATATTACCAGGTTGTACAATTATAAGAACTTTGGGTCATCACCTTTTCCTTCAATTTTTGTTGCTCATAGTGATAACTTGAGCAAACTTTGGCATGAGCGATTTGGTCACTTAAATTATCGCTCATTACAACAACTATGTAAATACAATATGGTGACTGGTCTTCCGCTGGTATCTTGCAAGGATGGTGTTTGTTCCGGTTGTGTACTCGGAAAACATCATCGGGATAGTTTTGACAAACGTGCCTCTTGGCACGCCTCGGTTCCCTTGGAGCTTGTGCATAGTGACTTGTGTGGCCCTCTTCCATCTGCTTCCTTTTCTGGTTTTAAATAGTTCTTAACTTTCATTGATGACTACTCCAGACACACTTGGGTTTACTTCCTAAAACTTAAGAGCGAAGTATTTAACATGTTCTTGGCCTACAAGGCCCTTGTTGAAAAATAATATGGTCATCAAATTATTAAGTTAAGATCTGACAATGGAGGAGAATATTTTAACAACAAGTTCACTACTTTTTGCACTGAACAAGGAATCCAACAACAACACACTGTTCCATATACACCACAACAAAATGGTGTAGCTGAACGGAAGAACTGCACTTTAAAAAAAATGGCTAATTGTATGATCCAATCTAAGGGACTAAGTCTTCAATATTGGGCTGAGGCCATAAATTAGGCAAATTACATAGTTAATCGCACACCCAATAAAGTTTTACAAGGTATAAAACCGAAAGAAGCATGGAGTAAAATTAAACCAAATGTAAGTCACTTTCGTGTGTTTGGTTGTGAAGCATGGGCTCACATTCCGGATGAAAAATGGAAAGCATTGCAGCCTAAAAGTGAAAAGTGAATATTTGTTGGATATTCTGAAGATGTAAAAGGTTATATACTTCTTCAACCCCATTCATGTGATATAATCATTAGAAGAGATGTTAAATTTGATGAAAATATCTTGGCCTATGAGCCTAACTTGGTGGGTGTGCCATCTTTGGCCTGCGAGCTTGATTCGACAATTGTGACTTCTTCTTCTTCTTCTTCCAACTTCCTTGACAGGTTTCCAACTCTAGTTTTTGATGATGACAGTGAGGATGAAAATCCACCTCCACCTACTCATGTTCCTCCAATTGCACCAGCACCAATACTTCCTCGATGGGTCCTTTCAACATGTGAAGCAGCTGGTGATCTTGTCGGTGATCCTAGAGATCAACAACAAACATGTTCTCAGTTTTAGCGAGCCTCTTCTCTTTTGGATCAAGTTTTCGAGAATCATGATCCAGAAACTTTTGCAGAAGCTTCAAGAAATCCAGATTGGGATGCAGCTATGGATGAAGAATATCGTTCGTTAATGGTGAACGATACTTGGGATCTTGTTCCTCTTCCAAAAGGAAGAAAACTTGTCAAATGTAAATGGGTCTACAGAACTAAGTATGCATCAAATGGAAGTGTTGAAAGACTTAAGGCAAGGTTAGTTGAC
>LPNX010792383.1:205395-220837 GCA_001517045.1 Pseudotsuga menziesii | reverse complement strand
CATTCTAACCCCAATGTCTATACCAAGAAAGTAGGAAACCATCTCATCATACTTGTTCTTTATGTTGATGATATTATCCTTACTGGTAGTGACCCTAAACTCATAACCCATGTGAAATCTAGTCTTAAGAAAAATTTTGAAACGTCAGACTTAGGACATTTGCATTATTTTCTTGGTCTCCAAGTCTTGCAAACCAAAGAAGGAATATTTCTTTCCCAGTGTAATGTTATACACCTAAATGGCACCTCTCCGTCCGAGTGCTGACATCCCTCATGTTGACACACAAAAGGACACTTATGGATAGCGGTTGGCCCAAAACACTATAGCTTGGCTTATTATGAAATACATTCTTCCTTCATTCACCTAGTTACTTTGCCATTTTTCTATGTTGAGTGGCATTCACGATTCTTCTTTTATACAACTTGTGAGTCATTTGCGAGTCCCGGTTGGTGCAAGTCGCGAATCTATGTATTCGCGGGTTGCCCTTATGATTAGTCGCGAATCATTCATGGGTTGCTCTACTACATACTCGCGAATGTGTCTCTTAACATTTAAACATAAATCACGCGCTGATTGGAGATTAGTTAAGTCATTTAACTTAATTTCCTTAACTGCTACAACTTCCCCAACCTTCGAGAACTGCATTATTTCACCCATATAAATACAGGCCTTGGGGAGGGTGTTGGGGACATACACTTGGATAGAAAAGTTATGCTGGTGGATTGTTTACAGAAGTATTTGGAGCAGTGAAAATCAGAATCCTTTGGTTGCAGAGGAGTTCTTGTCTCAGACGTTGGGTTGTAACCTAAACTCTTTCCATTATTGATAATAAAGAGATTACTTCTTCCATATGTGTTTCATGTCTTGTGGTTTGATAAATGTTTATATTTCAGTATGATATGTGTTTTATCTAACCTGCTTATATGTATATGAATCATCTTGTATCTGGAAGAGTGTTTCTTGACAGGTGAAAGAGGAGCAATCCTGAAGACTTTGGAAGTGGAACAGAGAGGAAGAGGATAATCAAGGATCGAGTTTCGGTTAACAAGTAAGTCCTTCTAACCCTCCTATTTTCTATTTTGCACTTTAGAAGTCAATTGTCTGCAAGTAATTGAGTATGTTGGTAACCCCAGACCTATGGTTATTAGGTGCATAATCCTGTACAACAGAACTGGCGACTCCGCTGGGGAAGCCTAGACTGCTGTAGGTCGTTTCTGTCCCCCTGACCAGTCTTTGCTTGGAAGTCTGTTTGTGATTTTTATCCTGGTTCTTACTTGCCTCAGCATTTGAAAGGCTTTCAGTTTTTTTCTTTGTTTTTGAGAAAATTTTTATACCCATTCGCGGGTTGTTCTTCTGAACAGTCGTGAATACCAAGTTGCATCCGCAGGTTGCTGTACTAGACAGTTGCGAATCATTCGCGACATGCACTGCTAGACAGTCGTGAGTATGCCTGGAAGTGGGGATTTTTAAGATAAAGTTTGCTTGTTCTTTTCTTTGAATAATCCCTGTTTTCTGAGAAGATTTTCTTTAAGAATGCTGCAGAGTTTGTTTGAATGCCTCAGGTGATCACACTTTGTGCTTTTTGAAAGGCCTTGAGTCTTTTTTGCTTGATTTATTTACTATTTACATCCTGAAGTATTTTGGCCTGTTTGGGTTGTGGGTTAAAGTGTCTTAGTCCAGATCAGTGATCAGGGTCTTGGGCTCTGTTTTTTCCAATCTGTCTTCTGACAGTGGCTGGTTGTCACTTGCCTTTGTAAGTTTGCAGTGATTTTTATCATTGTTCACACCCAAGCTAGGGTTCCTAGCCTTCCTCTTATTGGTGGTTTGTTGGTTCTGTCAGCTTGTTTGCTTCAGTTTGTGGCTTTTATACAGTTTATAAGTTTCAAGTTTACTCAAGTAGAGTGCATTGTAGATGCATAGTAGATTTTTGAGTATTTTTAAACGTGAAAAGAAAACATAGTTAACCTTTTGCATTGTGATTTTGCATAAGTAGTGTTTGTTTCATTTTAAAAATATAATCTCAAAATATACAAAAATATAGGCTTAGTTTCTCTTATTGTTGTGTTTAATTCATCAATACATATCTAAAAAATGAAAAGAAGTTTGTTTTATAGTAGTAGTTTTCTTTGAATACACCTTTACTTTCATTTATTTCTTATTGAGTCAAAACACCATAAAGTATACCACTCCATTTCCTCTTGAGTAAGAAACAACCCTCTAAAATAAATGCATAAATTAAAATTTACTAGTAAGTTTTTATTTTTAGGGGCCTTTCACCTACTAGCTTAGGCTAGACTTGTGGGCTAGGGAGTGTAAATTTCCCACAAGTTATAAAATCAGATGTAGTGGACCTTTCTTTAGGTAAATCCTTGACTCTATCACTGTATTTGGGAAGCTCCTCTCAAACGGCAGTTAAGCACTAGGCCGTGTGGAGGCTTGGACAGAGGAGATAACCCTCCGAATCCTTGTCAAATCGTAACCCATGACTTTTGCGCATCTGGGGATTCTGTCCTAGACAGAGTTTCGGGCTCAGCTACCCTACCCATGCGTACGAGTTTGGCTGACGACTGTCCCCCTAGACTGTTGGTATTGCCAAGGTAGCCTTTAGTCTCTTGTCTTTTAGGGTTCACACCTAGGTAAACCAGAAGATCATTTCTGGTTCACCTTGAATGGGCTTGGAAGGTAACCCTTGTGGAAAGTGTAGGAGGGTGGTGGGTGATTCCTCCACTTGTGCCTAAGAACTACCTCAAGGACGCCAAGTAATCGTTCATCAGCTTTCTTCGGGAAAGTATATATTTTTACCCTGGTTTGATTGCCTGAGACTCTAGGATATTTTTAGTGTATGCTCTGTGGATTTTCTTGTGTTTAGTTGGCCTTAGGGTGTGATTTGTTAAAGTCTTAATTCTGTAGGACCAACCTATTAGAAGGTCAATAAGGTTGAGAAACCTTCCTCCTCTCACCACATTGGAGCCTCCACCTTTACCCCAAAGGCGGAGATTAGACACTGACGGTTCATTTGAACCAGTAGGAACAAGTGAAGTTCTTGGTGAACCGGAAATGATAGCTAACCGTTTTGATTTTGACACAGTTGAGATAGAAGAATTGCAGACTAAAGAGTTTGCAAGAAACTTTAACACTCCCTTGACTGATTTAAACGAGCCGGTGATCGTTCAGGTTAGACCTTTTGATTCACCAGTGTTAGGTGTCCTTGTGGGTAGAGTCATGTCTTCTTCGGAAGAAAGTTATTTTTTCTTCACCTCAACCCTTCCGGTTGAAGGGGTACTACCTCCCCCGGTTAGTGCCCCTAGATCTAGTTTTCCTTCTACACCTTTGACTCCAGCGAGCCGGGTGGTTCAACCATCGGTTCACTCAAACATAGGAGGTATTTCTGGTGACATGGTTACTGGGATCCCTATTATATCTACTATTCCTTCTTCCTTCCCTTACACTACCCAGAGCGTTCCGGTAGGATCCTCAGCCTTTGTCCAAGGACTCCCTTGGAATGGGGGTCACATTCCCCCATCCAGTCCATACGTAGGCCCACCTGCTTCATATGTAGAAGTGCAGTTTGGGAGCAACACCTCTTATGGGAAAAGCTTCCAAACCCCTATTTCGGTCCCATACACGAGCTCTCCCTTTTCATTGTTTAGTGGAGGGATACCCGCTCCAGTCTTTCAGACCCCTGCTTCTATGGGGATGGCCCGAACCACTTACACTGCACCTCCCACCCAAAATCCTATGGCTTACGGATGGAATCCGTTTCAAAGAAACCTTCCCACTTCACAACTAGTGTCAGGGGGAAACCCCACTTTTACCCATGGGCATTCGAGGACAAGACCCTCTAATCCCCAAGCTGGCACATCTAGTGCACCGGTTAGGCCCAAACTTCCTTTCCTGGCAACTTTAAACTTGCCAGATTTATCAAAATTGATGAATGACCCGGTGAGGCATGACCCCTTGTGGCCACCTGTTCCCACCAAGCTGCCCTCGGATATCCCTAAGTTCGAAGGTAAAGCTGGTGAAGATCCTGGGGCACATGCCACTACCTTCCATTTATGGTGTTCTTCAAATTCACTGAATGAAGATTCAGTGAGATTGAGGCTGTTCCAGAGGACCTTGACAGGCACTACAACAAAATGGTACATTGAATTTCCTTCTGCTGCTTTTAGTAGTTTCTGGGATTTGGCTAGTGCTTTCCTTAGCCACTTTCAGCTTCCAGTTCGATATGATTTCGGAACAGACTTGTTGTCTACTTTTAGACAAAACAAGGCTACCCACATCTCGGATCATATCCAAGAGTGGAGGAGGCAAAAGAGCCTTATCAAATCCACCATTCCTCCTGAGTTTCTATTAGAATGGTTCCTTAAATCACTGTTGCCATACATATCTAAGGATGTTTCTACATCGGGAGTAACGAATGAAGAAGAAGACATACTCAGGGCCCAGTAGTTGGACTTGATTTATTCACAGTCTGGGATCTTATACGAGATCATCCCTGAGGCACCGGGGCCTTCGTACGAAGCGGAGAAGCCTAATCCTGGACCCCATGCCAATGGTGTGGTTGGGTCTGTTAACTCTCCCACCATAGAGTCTTTAACTAAGCAACTTCACCAGTTGTCTATCAAGCAGTCTACGACGGAGGCAGCAAAGGCTTCCCCCTCTCCCCAGAATGAAAATGTCTTTCCACAAACTTCTCAGAAGGGCAATCAGCAGCCCGACGGGAAGAAGAAGAAAGGTAAGAAAGGAGAGGGAAACCAAAACAAGCCAAAGCCCGTGAACAATGCTGATGGGGGAAAAAAAGAAAATAAGAAAGTCAAGTTCCCTTGTAAGTTGTGCCAAGGGGACCACCTTAATCACCTTTGTCCCCTTATGGAACAAGCTCAGAAGCTGCTTAAAACTCAACCACCAGCTGTCTTGAAGGATCCTTTTCCCCAAGGACAGAACTCTACTTCAGCTTCTACGGTAGCAGGGGGCACTCAAGCTGCCCCTGACCCAAATTATATCAACATGGTTCGATCCTCGACTTTGTTGCAAACCAGGAACAAAAACTATGAGAAAGAGACTCCTGAGACGGGTAAAGCTGTAGGTGAACCTTCCAACCCTCTCACAATAGAGAAACCTGTGGAAATAATGCCAAAGATACCCAAAGGTGTCTTTAAGAAGACTTTGCATAACCCTAATAGGGTTGCTTCCAACTATTCAGTGGTTGAAGACTTGGCTCAAACCCCATGTGCAATGTCAGCTTTGTAGGTGCTACAGAGTTGTCCCGCTCAGCGGGATGCCCTCTTAGCATCTTTAGGTAGCATGGAATCTTCGAGTCTCACGGTGAAATTTCACCTATCAGATGTCAAAATTCGCCTCCCTTACCATGTAGCCCTATCAATAGATGTCATCCATGGGGGTAAGTCTATTGGAAGGGTAGTTGTTGATGAGGGAGCCTCTACATGTGTTATGTCCCTAGCCTGTTGGAAAGCTCTTGGATCCCCATAGCTGGTCCCATCAAACACTTTACTTACTTCTTTTGATGGAAGGTCTTTCCGTCCACATGGTATCCTGCCGGCTTTTGAGATTAAGTTGGCTGGAAAAGCAGTGTCTGTTGAAGTAGAAGTGATTGATGCTCCCTTGGACTACAATTTGCTTCTGGGAAGGAATTGGACTTATGCAATGTTTGCTGTTGCATCAGCTGTTCTTCGTGTCGTGGTTTTTCCACATGAGGGAAAGTTGGTTACTATTGACCAACTTGATTTTACCCGAAAATGCCGTTTAGAGTCTAAGGAATCCACTGTGCCATTGGTTGATCAGGCCAAGCCTGCTGCACAGAGCTTGGGGGCTAGAATGTAAGCATCATTGATGGGAACATTTGATTTTCTAGCCCCGGTTAACTATATCAGTTCTACTAGTGTGGGGAAGTCCATCGCTACGGTGGTCGATAGGACTGATCCTTGGGTTCTCCCAACTCCCCATGAACCGAAAGTGCCCTTATCGACAGTGGAGGTGGCGTATCAAGCTACCACTCAAGCCACTGTTGATCCCATTCTAGATCCTCTAATAGTCTCGGATGATCTGGAAGAGGTCTATTTGCCTGCATGGGCGGAAAACTCTTTGCATTCTATAGATTGCTTAGATACCGTTTTACCTTCCGATGAAGCTATTCTGGAAGCCATGAGTGGACAGGATAAGATATGTGAGGATCTTCATCATCGATCCTATTTTCTTCCAGAACTAAGCAGAATAGAAAACCAAGAGTTTCACATGAGACTACCAGGAGATGTTGATACACCTATCAACCCTTTGCCCAGGGAAGGAGTGTTTGCTGAGGGGAATATGGCAAACATTTCCACCACTATACCTATCAACATCTCTGCAAACCCAGATGTCATGGAAAACATCTATATAGGTGCAAATTGCTCTCCGGAGGAGATTTCTATCTACACTGCCCTTTTTAAGGAATTCTGCGATATCTTTGCCTGGTCATATGAGGAGATGCTAGGCATAGATCCATCTATTGTCCAACATGAAATCCGAACCTATCCTGATGCCAAGCTAGTTCGACAAAAATTAAGACCCGTGAACCCGCGCAAAGCGGCAGCTGTGAAGGTAGAGGTTGAAAAGCTATTGAAAGCTGGTTTCATATATCCCATAGCTTTGACTGAATGGGTGTCCAACCCTGTTCCTGTTGATAAAATGCAAGGGACTATTCACGTTTGTACAGACTTTAGAGATCTCAATAAAGCCTGTCCTAAGGACAACTACCCCACACCATTTATAGATCAGATCATAGATGCTTGTGCGGGGAGTGAGGTTTTTTCGTTTATGGATGGTTTCTCCGGCTACAATCAAATCCAAATCAAACTGGAAGACCAGCATAAAACTGCTTTCATTTGCCCTTGGGGTACATTTGCGTATAAGAAAATGCCCTTTGGATTGAAAAATGCTAGGGCAACCTTTCAACGAGCCATGAACTTTTCTTTTCACGACATTAAAGCCATTGTCGAACCATATCTTGATGATCTGCCTGCACATTCTCGTAAGAGGATCCAACATCCAGATCATTTACGGATGATTTTTGAGAGATGCAAATATTATAAAATTCGCTTGAATCCCCACAAGTGTGTATTCTATGTCGAGTCAGGGAGATTACTCGGATTCATTGTCTCTAGTAGAAGCATACAGGTGGATCCTTTAAAAGTTGAGGCCATTGTAAATCTGCCTCCTCCTCGTTCTCTCAGGCAACTTCAGAGCCTGCAAGGAAAGTCTAACTTTCTTCAACGTTTTATCGTTAATTATGCCAAGATCACCAAAGGTTTCATGCACCTACTCAAACAGGACACCCCATTTGTATGGGATGAAACCGCACAACTTACGTTCGAGGCATTGAAAAAAGCTTTGCTGTCGGCACCCTTATTACGCCCACCAGATTATTCTAGGGATTTTATATTATATCTGGCCGCGTCGGAGTCGACCATTGGGGTAGTACTAGTTCAGGAGGACGATAAGCTCGTTGAGCATGTCGTTTATTATCTTAGCCGTGCTTTGGTTGGACCTGATCTTAGATACTCCCACGTCGAGAAGTTAGCCTTAGCAGTTGTTTATGCTGTACAGAGGTTACGGCACTACATTTTACTAAGGACCACCACTGTAGTAGCAGATGTAAACCCTTTCCAATATGTTTTATCCCGATGCATTGTTGGGGGAAAATTTAACAAATGGATAGTCATTCTCCAAGAGTTTGACTTGGTTTTCCAATCCGCTAAGTCTAAGAAGTCCTTAGTTTTTGCTGAGCTTATAGTAGAATTTCCCACTGAAGAAGATGTAGTGATTGAAGATGACTCATTCCCAGATGAGCACATCTTTCTGATATCCACCTCTGATCCTTGGTATGGGGATATTCTTATATATCTCTAGACTTTGAAGTATCATGCCACTTCCTCTAGGGAGGAACGACGTAGGTTACGCCTTCATGCCAAGAACTACCTCATTATAGGAGATACATTATATCGATGAGGGGTAGATTCCATCTTGCATCGCTGCCTTACTCATGAGGAAGCAGATATTGTCCTAAATGATTCCCATAGCGGAGCATGTGGGGTTCATTTATCTAGGTTAGCAACAGTCCAGAAAATATTGCTTGCTGGTTATTTCTGGCCCACAATCTTTAAAGATTGTGTGGAAGCAGTGAAGCGCTGTCATCCATGTCATCTTTACACTAGGAAAATGCAGTCACATCCTGATCTGTTATTTCCCGTCATCTCGGTAGGCCCCTTCATGAAATGGGGGATCGATTACGTGACATGCAACCTAGCCTCGGCTGGGGGGCATAAATACATCATTGTCGCTGTGGACTATTTTACAAAATGGGCAGAGGCAATGCCTACTTTCAAAGCCGACGGGGAAACAACAGATTTCTTCGTTTTCAATCAGATTATTGCAAGGTTTGGTATTCCCAAAGTGATTGTCACTGACCATGGAAGTCATTTTCAAAATAACATGATGACAGAACTGACTACCATGCTCGGATTTAGACAAGAACATTCTTCTCCATACTATCCGCAAGCAAATGGTCAGGTTGAGGCTGTAAACAAGACTCTAAAAACTATTCTTAAACGTACTATTAATGCAGCTCGCTCCAATTGGCACATCATGTTATACCCTACTCTTTGGGCCTACCGAACCAATGTCAATACTGCTATGGGTTTCTCCCCCTTCCAACTCGTTCACGGGGTGGAAGCAATTACTCCGATTGAATGCAAAATCCCATATTTGCAGATAGCCATTCATGTGTTACCTGATACGTCTGAGCTTGAGGAACGTCTGGTACACTTAGAACACCTTGATGAACAATGTAGAGATGCGCTGACTGCTAATCAGGCTCATAAAAATAGGGTTAAATCTCAATACGATAAATCGGTCAAACCTAGGGTTTTCTCTGAAGGGGAACTTGTCTTGATCTGGGACCAAGATAAAGAACCTCTAGGGGCAGGAAAATTCAAGGCTATGTGGTTAGGACCCTTTGTCGTGTCAAAGGTATTGAGTAAAGGCGCATATGAATTAGTGGATTATGATGGGAATAAGCTGCCTGAGCCTAGAAATGGGCTCTATTTGAAGAAGTACTACGCTTAGGCTTAGCACTTTTTTTTGTATATTACTGTATGTAGTTTTATGTACATTAGGTTGTCAGTTTTGTTTTTTATACTACCTGCTGGTTGTTGCAGATGTCTTCCAAATGGTATGTAGGTTTTGCTGATGGCGCCAGCCGCCACACTTGTAACCTAGCTTCGACAACATGGGTTATATATTCTCCCTTAGGACAGCTTGTTGCCGCGGAAGGCGCTTGTCTAGGTCCTGCTTCTAATAATGTTGCTGAATATAGGGCCGTTATTGAGCTCCTATGGGATGCTTTGTCACATGGCATTACCCAGCTTGAGGTCCATTTGGATTCTCAATTGGTAGTTTCCCAGCTCAATCGAGCTTATCAGGTACGAAATCCTACCTTATTACATCAGTTCATGCAAATTCGTTTATTGGAAAGACATTTTGAAGTTATTACTTTTAATCATATTCCACGAAACCAAAATATATTGACTGATACATATGCTAATTACATTTTGGATTGGCATCTCACACACATTTTATAAAATATACAACAAACATATAAGAAACACTTGTAAATAAACTGACAACAAAACACAAATATATATATATATATATATATATATATATATATGTGTGTGTGTGTGTGTATGTATGTAAAATATCTGTCATAGATAGGTCGAGTCTGATCCGTAGATCCCGTCATATACAAAATATACAAAATGTGGATCATCATCCATCAAAATGCCCTAGAACTAAGCCTGGCCGCCCTGGCCACTGGGACCACCTTGGTCCCCATGATCTCTATGCACCCTATCTTCCTCAGCCTCCTCGGCCTCGACAGCCTCCACCGCATCTCTATATACAAGTACTGCTCTAGCTACTCGCCTGAATAGACGTAGCCAAATAAGTGGAACCCCTACTACAAACTCTTGCATGGCTGCATGGAGATGCTCTATCTATATCGTAGGTACTTGCTGGGTCAGCCTAGCCAGCTTCCCCTCTAGTACCCGGATCAATCCTGGGTCTCCCCTTACAACCGGTCGCATGAACATACGAGGGTGCCCTTCAGGGCGGACTGGTCCAATATCTGCATTTTGACACATGAATAGGGTTAAGACTTGTACATATGTATATATTCTATCATTGGAAAATTCATAAAAAATTGAAAATAAAAAAAAATTAAAAAATTACTTACCCATCTCGCCCCATATTCCTCCTGGAGGGAGGATAAGGTCGGGGTCACCTCGGAAATCCATCCTGGCGTATGGAAACTGCTCCAGCGCTGGCAGCTGTCGTTCCCACCATGTATAAAAGTCATCATCGTACACGCTGTGTACTATGTCTCCTCCTCCTTGACGAAGGAAGATGTCTCCCCACCGGCTCAGCCTCGGCTGACGTGGAGACCTGACCTGTAGTGGTATGGCAGGGCTCATGGCTGGCACTCTCGAAGAAGAAGAATGCCACTAGTATGCTCGCATAGCCAAAATTCTTGCATCTTCCCCTTTTGCAGTCGAAAAGTTATCTCTTCATAATGGGGAGAACTCCCGAGCACCAGTCATAGAGTGCATCTCTAAAGCAATCAACTACCACCCTCATTTGATTCCTGGTGGCCATATGTAATCCTGTTGACCCTACAAGTCTCACAATGGTACTAGCCAATACCTGGAGTGTGAAATCCTGGATGTCTGCAATAAGAACGCTGCTGCCCTTCTTCTGCGTACCTGGTGTACAGAATATGTCAACATAGTTTTGGACACTCAAGGGGTCCCCGCCCCGGCCAGTGCCCTCCAAATTCACCGGTGCCCCCCGTTGTGACAACCCGGTAATGAAATATATATCTTCCACGGTAAGCTCTAAGGTTTCACCTTGAAGATTGAACATCCCCATGTCATGATCCCAGTAATTGACCATGAATTCTAGTAAGCAGACATTTTCCTGCATGGGAAATGTACAAAAGAATTTCAATAGCCCACATGTCCTCAATGTTTGGATGGTGGGCGGGCTTTGGAGCGTCGCATGATCCATTATTTCATGTTCCCTCTCTGTCCACTCCAGCACCATATTTTTCCTAACAAATACAAGTAATTGAGTTCAGTATTCCATAATAAAATTTTGAAAATCTTACATATTTTTAAAGTTTTGCCCCATCGCACAGCATTCGTGACTGTCCATTGGGGCAGGTTGCAGATCATTCGCGGTTGTCTAGTTAGACAACCCAGGAATGAAATGCGTATTCATGACTTTCATGCTTAGCAACCCGTGAATGCACTTTGCTATAATTTGGGATGTTGAAAAATACTGAATTTAAAATTAAATCTAATATTTGTTTGGATCAAATTGAGGAGCTTAGGGTGTAGAATTACCTGAAGCCGACAGATTCTGATTCTGATGGTCCAATTGTCCACTGTAAGCGATCAAAGGTCGAGGGTAATATTGCCCTTTTTGGTTCAAAAAGTTCAAATGGTGAGAAATGTTTTAATTTTCAAGCTATTTATAGAAATAATATTTCATAAAGTGGGTCTTTTTATATAGTTTGAAATGTCAATTCACTAATATCACCCTTTTTGTGCCTTGAAACAGGTTTATCAATTTTTACAAAGTGTTGTTGCTTCTATAGGGTGGTTTTTTCTATTTCCAACACATGTTGGCATCTTATCACTCCACATTAACCTTAGTATTCAACATTTTGCCATGGACTATGGTATTCTAAGCCATTAGTCCCTTGTCTCTACCATTGTTCTTCCATGGCTAGGGTCCTTATTTCATGAGTATCATCTTTATATGCCCTTGTCATCCTTTGGTACTCATACCGTCACTGTTTCAGGCCCAGGGGTTTCCTAATAGCTATTTTTCATGCCAAATAGAGCTTCTTATGAGTCTCTTTTTACAAGATATCCCTTTATAGGACTCCCCACCCTTATGGAGTTTCTTTAGGCCCAGGTCTGACTCCTTCAAAACAGACTTGACTGGCAAGTTATCTCGTCCGTTCAAGCTCGTTAAGAATATGTGAACAGGCATCCGCATTGGTGGTAGGTTATCTCTTTCTCGGACCATGCGGAATAATACGAGAAAGGATCACTCTCTTTTCTTTTGAATTGAGAAGAGTATTCTTAGGTATAGGTTTATCACTTTTTCAGACTTGAGGGACTAAATTTACGGAAAAGGAACACCCGGTTTGAGCTTAGTTTTCTCTTTTTCGTGCTCTGGACCCAAACATGAAAAAGATTCCGAGTGTACTTTGTGTCTTTGTCATGCTCTTTAAACACTCAAGAACAAAGCAACGAGTTTATTGTTTTAAGCCCCATTTCTCATAACCAAATGGATCTTTTCGAGTGATCTTGCTTTCCTTCACACTCATAAAACTCAAGCTATTTTATGCTGTTCTGGAAGGAGCGTTGGGTAGGTGGTAATTTAACCTTTTTCGGACCTTCCTAACTAAGTACGAAAAAGGTTCACCTTTTCTTCTTCGGAAGTTAAGAGAGTTATTCTGTGGTTTGTTTTATACTTTTTCGGCCTCAGGAGACTAAATTGGATGAAAAAGGACCCCCCTGGAGTCTTCTTTGGAGTTTTCAGACTCTCTAAATGTGAAAACACCGGTTGAGCATGTACTAGTTCGGGCTCATTAAATCCACAAATCAGTGACACTATCAAGCATTATTTTCCCATCTCTTCAAGCTTGTTAAAAAATGAAGAGGGAACCGAGTTGACTTTCCTGGACTCGTTAAAATTTAACAGGGAAGGTAAGGAAGAAGTTTTCTCTTATTTTCAGTAATGGCAGCATATCATCCTTGAACATAGCACTCTTTGTTTTCCGATATCCATGTTTCAGTGTCCACTTTTGTTCAGCTATCACTTTGAGTTTCTGACTCCTCCTCTTGTCCATTATACCTGGGGAATATGATCATGTCTCCTACATGACAGATAAGTCTCGTTGTTCTATCTATCCTTTGTACACTGCCTTGGGTCATCTCTGTGTTGTGCTCACTATTCAAGGACTCTTCCCAATGTTTGCTCTAGAGCCTGATCCCATCACTGTTATATCTGTTATCTATCTATTTGTGTCTCTCTTCTTTTGCCCAGTTCCTAGTCACTCTTGTGATCTGTTGGAGGATATATTTCCTTCCTTATCATAGTATGGTTTCGTTTCAGCACTTCCTGATGACGAAGACCTAGAGTTTTGACGATCGTACCTCAGGATTCACTTTCATCATTGGTGAACTCCTTTGCTTCAGTTGTCAATTATCATCTATTGGTTGACAAACTGTTGACTCCTCTCCATGTTCGATTTCGGCTTACCCTTATTCACATGGCTTGGATTGTACTGGTTCTTTGGGATCCTTTATGAATACCTTAGTTCCTCACTCATGAACTAAGTTGCGCAAGACTATTGTGAGGAACCTACAGCAAACAAGTAATCAAAACACACGATATAGCAGCAGAACTCAGAATCAATTTTATATTAATCGCAAGCCACTTCGAGGGGGAAACCTCTTTTGAGCAAGCTCAATACAAAATAACTTCACGGTGCCTTCCTTGGCCTCAACACACACTTATATACTAAAAATAGGCGCCAATACCATGGGTCAAAACCATGGGCCAATATAAACTATGGGCGCCAATACTATGGGTCGAAACCATGGGCCAATGTAAACTATGGATCAACAAATACTACAGGTGGCTTACAAAGCATATGCGCCTCACAACAATAACACAAACTATGGATCAACAATTACTATGGGACGACTTACAAAGCATATGCGTCCAACAACAATATACTAACATAGTAAAGAGAAGGATTGACATGGGTTCATAACATCCCCTCCCCCTTAGAAAAATCTTTGTCCTCAAAGCTTTAGATGTGGAAATTGTTGCTGAATCTGAAGGAGTGGTTCCTACGTAGCATCCTTGGGCTGCATTCTGTGCCATTGAATTAAGACCTCTGTGATAGAGTGAGAGCGAAGCTGACGAGTGCGCTGATTGAGGACAGCCTCCGTCTCCAAAAAGATGGATCCTTCATTATCTAGTTCTGGTAAAATAGTTTGGCCTTGGATGTTGGTGCCAAGAACTTTCTTCAGACAAGAGACATGAAACACTGGATGAATGCGGGAAGAAGGTGGAAGTTCCAATTTATAAGCAACATACCCAATCTTCTGAAGAATCTTATATGGCCCATAGAACTTTGGAGCGAGCTTATGACGCCCTTTGAGTTTCAGTGAGGATTGATTGTAAGGCTGGAGACGAAGAAAAACCATATCACCAGCTTCAAAAGTGCGCTCAGAACGGTGTTGATCAGCTTGTTGCTTCATGCGATTTCGTGCCATGTGAAGGTTTTCTCGCAAAATGCGAAGAACCTCACTGCGGTTTCGAAGGACCGCGTCAACTGCCTGAACTGGAGAACTGCTGGGGGTGTAAGGAAGAAGAACTGGTGGTGCCTGACCATAAACTGCTTCATATGGAGTCATTTTAGAGGCAGCGTGGTAAGAGGTATTGTACCACCATTAAGCGAGAGGGAGCCACTTTTGTACTGCATGCAAAATAGCCATCATTTCCTTCTCATATGTAGAGGCAGCTAAATTCTTACTGGAAAGGGCTTTGCTGGTGAACGCAATGGGGTGTTCATCTTGAAGGAGAACAGCACCAAGTCCATTGCCACAAGCATCACTCTCAATATTGAAGGGCTTGGAAAAATCGGGCATAGCTAGAACATGTGTAGTACACATAGCTTGTTTAAGCTTGTCAAATGCACACTCAGTAACATGTGTCCATGTAAAAGCATCATTTTTCAACAGAGTAGTTAATGGAGCTGCAAGCTTCCCATAATCCTTGACAAACTTGCGGTAGTAGCCAGTCAACCCCAAAAAACCACGAAGGCTCTTGAGTGTCTTAGGAGGCGGCCAATTGTTCATGGCAGCGATTTTGGCAGGATCCACACGAACCCCTTGTGCTGAGATAATGTGCCTGAGATACTCAACTTCCTTTTGGCCAAAAAAACATTTAGAATTTTTGGCATGGAGATGATGGTCAGAGAAAAGTTGCATGACAAGAGCCAGATGCTGGAGATGTTCAGCCCATGTTTTACTGTAGATGAGGATATCATCAAAAAATACCAGAATGAATTTCCGCAAATAGGGTCGGAATATTTGATTCATCAAGGCCTGGAATGTGGAAGGAGCATTAGTGAGACCAAAGGGCATGACCAAAAACTCATAGTGGCCATCATGTGTGCGGAAAGATGTTTTAAGGATATCATCCTCATGAACCCGAATTTGATGATACCCAGAGCGAAGATCCAACTTGGAGAAAAATTGAGCACCATGAAGCTCATCAAGGACCTCATCAACAATAGGAA
>LPNX010792383.1:144952-205022 GCA_001517045.1 Pseudotsuga menziesii | reverse complement strand
ATGTGTGCTTGTGTCCATCGGGGGAGAACTGCATCCAAAGTTCAACAAAATCCCATAATATGGGGCCAAGTGTGCGCAGCCATTGAGCGCCCAAAACCACATCAAATCCGCCTAAGGGCAAGGCAAACATGTCAGAGCAAAGGTTATAATCTCCCATAGAGATACGCACATTACGACACTTCCCTTTGCAAGGTAAGGTGCCCCCATTGGCAACCATGACTTCAAAGTTGGAGCAAGGATGGATAAAACAATCAGCTTGTTTGGCGATCCGAGGGTCAATGAAATTATGAGTGCTGCCAGAATCAATGAGTATCGTAAGAGAAAGCTTCTTGAAGTAACCGCGTACCCGCATTGTTTGGGGGGCAGTGACTCCAGCTAAAGCATCGAGGGATATCTCGGGCTGGTTGTCCTGAGATGGAGGGTCAGTAGGCGGCTCCTGAGTGTCAACCGGAGCATCCATTACATCGGCAACTTATTCACCAATTTCAGAGGCAGGTGGAGAATCCACATCCAAGAGATAGATCTTTTGTTGAACACATCAATGGTCCCGACTGAATTTCTCATCACAATTATAACAAAACCCTTTTTCTCTGCGTGCCTGCATCTCTGTTTTAGACAAATGCTTGATTGGAGGTGAGCGAGGAGCTGGCGAAATGGGAGGTCGTTGAGAACCCATATTGCGGAAGGGAACAAAAGAGGATTTGGAGCGCTGTTGGGCTGCCATCTTGTCTTCTGCCAACTTAGTCAACCCCAGGGCTTCCATCATTGTGTTGGAATTAACATTTTGACCTCAGAACGAATTGCATCCTTTAGACCACTGATAAAACAACTCTAGTAGAAGTCATCAGGTAATCCTTCAGTGTGATTAGCTAGTTTCTCAAATTCAGTTTGATACTCTTTCACAGTGCTAGTTTGGCGAAGTTTAGTGAGAGATCCTGTGAAGTCATCAAAAGCACTTGGACCAAATCGGTGCAAAAGGAGCTGGCAAAAAGCAGGCCATTTTGGCTCTTCATGAGCCTTGATGTACCAATGATACCATTGAAGAGCTTCTTGTTCCAAATGAAAGGAGGCAAGTGGAACTTGGTGGACATCAAAAGTATTATGAAGGCTGAAATACTGTTCTGCACGATAGATCCATCCAGTTGGATCAGTACCATTTAAGCGTGGAAAATCTAGCTTCGAACCGCGAAAATTGCTGGAAGAAGAGAACCCATTGGTTGATGAAGACTCGGACTGTCGTCTGGTGTTCATAGTTGAATGCTCAAGATGGAGACCGAGAAATTTGTCATCCAGTTCCTGGAGTTTGGCTTGGATGGTTGCAAGTGCTTCCTCCATGAGTTTTGCTTCGGTGTGGGTGACAACCATAAGCAGGAGATTTTTCAGGAAGGGATCTGTAACAGCGTGGAAGTGATCAGCAACAAGTGGATCTGCAATGGCGTGGAACTGACCAGCAACAGTTCTGGACAGAGGAAATCTGCAATTGTGCAACTGAAAATAGATATGGACCCCAGGTATGTGCGGCTTCCTATCGGTTCAAGGGATTCACTCGACCACCAATGTTGTCTAATGGCTTGCGTATTAGGGCAGTACCCCTCACTCCACGACTTAGGTAAAACTGATAACCGCTTGGCCACAAACGACAGCTCTTGGTTTACCTCACGGGTGGGAACTAGTCAATCAGGTAGGGGTCGTTGCCCTTTTCGCTGGCAGGTCCTCTCAATGGGCTAGCTACTTCGGGGTTCCTGTGGTACTCCTCACAATGATTTTTAGGGCTTATTCCCAAGTACTTCCCACAGTTAAGCGGAGAGGGATTATTCCCAGATCTGAACCTGCAACAGAAAAAAATTTGGGTAGAAATTCCACCCAATGTTCAAAAACCGGATCTATATTGCTCAGAATCGCTATTATAGCATGTTTCTGGAGCTGAAACAACCACTCTGCTTCTACCCATGAAATCGGAATAGAAATCTGGGCACTCGGTCAGAAGATTTTCCGCGGCCGTCACCGAAATTCTGAAAAATTACGGATTTTAAATCCGCGATATCTCCACTTTTAGAACTCCAAATGAGATGATTTTTTTTTTGAAATTGCGTATTTTTGAAATAGGAATTCAGATATGCAATCTATTTCTTCTGATTTTGTGCAAAAAGTTTCAGAAATTGATCTGAAATTCGCCGCCCCAAAAAAAAAATTCCCATGTGTGCCAAGGAAAGTGCTCTGATACCAGATGTGAGGAACCTGCAGCAAACAAGTAATCAAAACACATGATATAGCAGCAGAACTCAGAATCACTTTTATATTACTTGCAAGCCACTTCGAGGGGGCAACCTCCTTTGAGCAAGCTTAATACAAAATAACTTCACGGTGCCTTCCTTGGCCTCAACACACACTTATATACTAAAAATAGGCGCCAATACCATGGGTCAAAACCATGGGCCAATATAAACTATGGGCGCCAATACTATGGGTCAAAACCATGGGCCAATGTAAACTATGGATCAACAAATACTACAGGCGGCTTACAAAGCATATGCGTCTCACAACAATAACACAAACTATGGATCAACAATTACTATGGGACGACTTACAAAGCATATGCATCCAACAACAATATACTAACATAGTAAAGAGAAGGATTGACATGGGTTCCTAACAACTATGTTCCATTTCTATATCCAGCTTCTAGATCTTTGAAGACTCATCATTATTGTATTGTGGCTTCGATCCACCTTTGTAATATACGTGGTTTTACCCGTATCATATGATGTAATCAAATATTGTAATGGAGCTAGTGTTCCAGTAAATTGAACATAGCATCCTCAGATGTAATTTTGTATATGACATTACTATGTATTTGTTTTAGGTACTCTCTCTGCTCCATTGGATTTCTGATTTTCTCCAGAGTTAAAGATTATAATGTATTTCGGCCATCGCTTCCCTCTGACCTCACACATTAGGGGGCATCTGTTATACACCTAAATGGCACCTCTCCGTCCGAGTGCCGACATCCCTCATGTTGACACACAAAAGGACACTTATGGATAGCAGTTGGCCCAAAACACTATAGCTTGGCTTATTATGAAATACATTCTTCCTTCATTCACCTAGTTACTTTGCCATTTTTCTATGTTGAGTGGCATTCACGATTCTTCTTTTATACAACTCGCAAGTCATTCACGAGTCCCGGTTGGTGCAAGTCGCCAATCTATGTATTCGTGGGTTTCCCTTATGATTAGTCGCGAATCATTCGCGGGTTGCTCTACTACATACCCATGAATGTGTCTCTTAACATTTAAACATAAATCACGCGCTGATTGGAGATTAGTTAAGTCATTTAACTTAATTTCCTTAACTGCTACGACTTCCCCAACCTTCGAGAACTGCCTTATTTCACCCATATAAATACAGGCCTTGGGGAGGGTGTTGGGGACATACACTTGGAGAGCAAAGTTATGCTAGTGGATTGTTTACAGAAGTATTTGGAGCAGTGAAACTCAGAATCCTTTGGTTGCAGAGGAGTTCTTGTCTCAGACATTGGGTTGTAACCTAAACTCTTTCCATTATTGATAATAAAGAGATTACTTCTTCCATATGTGTTTCATGTCTTGTGGTTTGATAAATGTTTATATTTCAGTATGATATGTGTTTTATCTAACCTGCTTATATGTATATGAATCATCTTGTATCTGGAAGAGTGTTTCTTGACAGGTGAAAGAGGAGCAATCCTGAAGACTTTGGAAGTGGAACAGAGAGGAAGAGGATAAGCAAGGATTGACTTTCGGTTAACAAGTAAGTCCTTCTAACCCTCCTATTTCCTATTTTTCACTTTAGAAGTCAATTATCTGCAAGTAATTGAGTATGTTGGTAACCCCAGACCTATGGTTATTAGGTGCATAATCCTGTACAACATGTAAGTATGCTTGTGACCTTCTTTGTCGCTTCCAAATGGAAGATTGTAAACCAGCCCCTTCTCCCTTCCAGTCTAGAGTTAAACTTTCTGCCACTTGTACTTCCCCTAAAGTAGATGCCACCTTGTATCGTCAACTTGTTGGTAGTCTTTTATACTTGAATCGTTCCCATCCTGACCTTTCCTTTGTCATTGGTCATGTTGCTCGTTATATGCAAACTCCTCATGAAAGTCACTGGAAAGTAGAAAAAACAATACTTTGATATATTCGAGGTGCAATTCAGTTTGGGATTCATTACAGTACAGGGGGGGAACCTTTGTTGGTTGGTTTCACTGATTTAGATTTGGCTGACGATCCTGATGATCAGAAGTCTATTGGAGGTTATGTTTTTAGTCTGGGATCTGGACCTATCACTTGGGCTTGTAAGAAACAACAAGCACTTGCTCTTTCTTCAGCAGAAGCAGAATATCGAGCCACAATTAATGCCAGTTAGGAAGCTTTATCGCTTCGACAGATCCTTTTAGAGTTTGGATTCGAGCAGCAGCAACCTACTCCACTTTGGTGCGACAATAAAAGTGCCATCAAGCTTGCCAAAGATCCAGTTCTACGTCAGTGCATCAAAAACATTGAGCTACACATGCAATTCATCAAAAATCTTGTTCATGATAGTGTTATTGAAGTTCTATATTGCCCTACAGATGATCAAGTTGCAGACATCTTCACCAAGTCTCTTACAGAAGCGAAGTTTTCTAAACTTCGATCTATGTTAGGAGTTCAGGAATGTGTCCTTAAGGGAGGATAGGCTCTAATGCCTCCTTCCTTCTCCTAATAGTGTCACTTTTGTAAATCCTTCAATCCTATCCCAAGTTGTTCTTAAGGGGGGATGTTAGGATATTTAGACACTTAGGAGTTAGTTAAGATCAACTTGTGTAATATATCCGTTAGGTAAAAGTGTGTTTCTTTAGTATGCATTTGTAAATATTCTAATCCGACGGTCATGATATATTCTAGACATAGAGTGATCTGATGGTTCAACTTCTCTTAGATCATACCTACCATTGATCCATGGCTTAACACCCGATTGGTCTATGATCTCTATTTAAAGACATAGAGGGTCCTTGGCTAGTTGATCGATTATGAGAAGCTCATGTAAATTTCTTTCTCTTGCATAATAAATTTCTCTAAGTAGCTATTTGGCTGGGGCCATGGACTGTTTTCCTCTTTAGGGTTTTAACCATGTGACAAACATCGGTGTGTTGATCTGTGATCTATTTGTGTGAAGTGGTTGCTTAAGGTGTTTGGTCTTTTGGGAGTACCCTGTGTACCCGAACATTCGTGACTTGTAGATCTCAGAATCAACGATTGAAGTTTGAGGGTCCAAAGAGCTCCAAAAGAGCTATGAGAGGTTAAAAACCAAATGGTATGGTAAATAATGAATTTTTTACTATTTATTAAAAAAAATTACCCACTTTCCTATAGTTTAGACTCTTTATTTATTATTTGCAACTGTTTTGGACTAATATGGTTGTTCAAGGTCCTTTTTAATGTAGTTTCATCAAGTTTTAGTGGATTTTTACCATTTCTAAGTGTGTTCATGCATGTGTCAAGTATAAATCTTAGTTGGAATGTAGGATAGGATCACATTTTGGTTACATCATTGCATCCTCCTATGACCATGTCACATTAACAATAGGTATAAACCCACTTCTTAATGACACAAAAACTTCCATTTGCTTCTAAAAGTGTCATTATGTAAGCGGTAGGGCTTTCCTGACCATGGGTACCCTAGATAGAACCCGTTTTACTATTTGGTGCCCATGGTGAGCTTTCTCCTTAGGTATGGGAGTCCCTTGTAGTCCTGCCATGAATTCAAATGAAAAATTCATATTCCTTCTTATATCTTATGCTGGTTATCTCCCTTAGGGACTCCCATTTTATATCAAGTTGTAAATGCATTGCATGCATCCGCTTGTCTTATTGAGGTTAATGTCGGCTCTTTGATTTAGTTTTATAAGACAAATTTCCTGAGATTTTCTCAATTCTATCCAAGCAGATCCTATTACTTGTCCTTTGCAGCTTAATCACCCCTCACCCGAGAGGAAACATTCCCATGAGTGTCCTTATTCTGCATGTGTTTCCTTGCATTAAACATAGGTATGTGCCACTGCATGGAACTAGTTTGCTTACTCACGACACTTGTTTCCTCTTCACTATACTATAAGAACATTTTATTCTTTTTCAAGCTTTATAATATGAAAAAGACAAAAAAATAAAAAAAACATAAAAATTCAGACAGGAAATGATATTATCCTATGTTGGCAGTTGTCATGTCTCCTCAAATAGAGCACAGTTTATGAGTCCGTCCATCATGGGTTGGCATTCTAGTATGACATTAGGAGCTACACTCGTTATTCATAGTTTCTCCACTAACTGGTTAAGATTCTAGTCCCTATGGAGCCTTTGTTGATGTCCCCTCTATCCCAAATTTGTCTTAGTTTGCACATTTGAGTCTATGTTGCCAAGGTGTCTCCATCTGTCTCATGCTCTTTTTCGAAGGAAGTCTATGCTGAGTCAACAATTCCTCAGATATATTGACTCTACATGTTGACCATTCTCGATACGTTATAGATCTATTGTCCTACCTAGCACCCTAGTCCTACATTCATCATTGGTAGGTGAGCTTGAACTCAGTAGATGACATACCATCTTTGGTTGCTGACTAAGTGGTTTCCCTTGTGATCAATGACAAGAAATATATTAACACATTGGGATTTGTTTCGTGTCTTGGATCCCATTAAACCCTATTGGTGATTTCATCTCTTATGTCAATAGTTTTCATCATTCGTTGTTATTCAAAGGGTCTCTTTTGCATGCTACTTGCATAAGGTATGCACGAGAGATGCACATGTTTGTTGGTTCGTGTACATCTTGTTTGTTTGTGTTCTTCCAAGTCATCCATCCTTGTTGTACCTTGTGTTGGTTGATGGGGGATGCCTTAATGCCCTCCTTCCAACAGATTTTATTCCATCAACTTCAAATCATCTATTCTGGAATTGGGATCTAGAGTTAGTTGAGTTCCTTGAGACTTGCAGTCATCAATGGCAGGTTCTCTCACCATCAACAGATTGGGAATACATAAATGTCCCCAAATCAATGGATTCTTCAAGTGTTTGACCTCAACACCTCTATTCACACTTGTTGAGTGCAGTAGGCACCTTGACACCCATTTTCATTATCGGTGGGTTGTATCACATATGTTAACGATATACATTAATGATTAGTATTCAGACGATGTTTCATCATGTTCGATCTCAACACCTTTATTCACATGATGGGACATGTACCATCGATGGTTTGTGTAGAAGACCTCAAATTAAGGTGGCATTCCATATATGCTACTTCCTTGAAAATGACAGTACCTATGGGATTTTAGTTCTCATACCAGAGCAATGTACTTATTGTGTATTAGATGTCTTCATTAAGTATGGAGACCATAATCCACTGTGTATTGCACGTGGTCTTCACTTAGTGAAACCATTCCATAGCACGTTCATTCATGGCATATGAAACAATACCCCTATTTTCAAAAAATATTGGAAAATACCTCCCAAAATCATTTTTTTAACCCCCTCCCAATATGCCTTCCCTATTTAAAAAACCCCTATTTTCACTATATATTGCATGTATCCATTTCTTCATTTACATTTTTTACACTCCTTTATATTTCTACCTAGTATATTGACATGATACCCCACATACATTCTACAATGCACCTTGCTTCTTTCGATGTATATTGTGGATGCACATTACTTCACCCACAATGATCAACATCATAGAGATCACATTCATTTCCTAAATTAACACTAGTTTGTCACTCTTCCTTTGACCCTTTTCCTCTCAACAATGGATAGTCACACCAAGGTTCTACATGATGTCTAAAACATGGCTAAACACTCACTACTTGACACTACTTGACTATTTTTCAAATCAAGAGAAAAAACACCAAAGGCTTGATAAAAATCAGAGTATATCTACACAAATATTGTTAAATTCAATTGACAAATAGAGATATGTTTTTACCTTTTTCCTCTCAACAATGGACAGTCACATCAAGGTTCTACATGATGTCCAAAACAAGTTCAAGTACAAGTTTAGAAAACCAAATAACTAACTACATTTCTAACCATTTGTCTCACATTTCTAACCAAATAACTAACTACATTTCTAACCATTTGAAAACCAAGTTCAAGATATTTTTTTAAGCCTACATCATTTGCAATTTTGTTTATTATTTTATGGGAATGTCATGTTACATAACATTACACAAAAAAACACTTTCAACATCTCCCCATGCTGGGTTGTAAGCACCTCCCTACTCTCAATGCAATAAACAGGTTTAGTCAAATATTAATACAAAATAAACTAGTAAAAGGGTAAAGTATTACTGTTAACTACTAACAAGAAGATTATACCTCAGTACGAAGTTCATGAGGAAACATTTCAAGTATTGAAGCACTATCCATATCAACAGGTTGTCCATCAAAGAGATGAGCCTGAAGCAATCTATGTGCTCATTGCTGTGTAAGGACCTTTGCTTGTATATCTAGAGGAAGGGAAGCAAGGAAGTTTGGATCAATCTCCTCAATAGTTGGTGGCTGATTATTTGTAGGTTGTGCCACCTGATTCTGCTGGGAAGCAAGCACCTCTGTTCTTAACTCTTTAGGAAGAGCCTCTAGGAATGTAGGATCAATAGAATTAGATCCCACCACCACAGTATTTTGTTGTTTCTCACTGGGAGTATGTGAAGGCACATTTTGACTGCTCTCCCTGGCAATTTCTGGATGGGATTGTTCTCTATTACTATTTTCATCTTGCACACCTTCCATATTTCCTGATGCATCAATCTGTCTGGGGTTTCCAGTTCCATCGTCACTTCCAAGCTGCGAAGGCTTTCACCTAATGTAGCACCACTACCACTACTATCTTGGCTCACAGATTCAACATAACGCATGACTCACTCATTGCGCTCATCTTGCATCTCAAGGTCATGGTGAACAACACCTATAGTCTGAGTTCCTTGCACCAAAGAAGCTTGTTGCAAAGGTTGAGTTGAAATAGTGTTGGTATTATTGGCACTATTATCTTCAATATGGGATTTTCCATGTTCCTCAGTTCTTTGTATATCATTTTCCTATGATTGTAGAGTTTATGTCATTCCAGTACCATCTTCTGTAGCTTGTGAAGCAGTAGCTTCAACTTTTTCCTATGATCTAGTGGTATCATGGGCCTGATCTGATGGAGTATCATCAACTGGCTAAAATATTTGTAACTAAGAAACAAACTGCTCCTCAATCCCCAATTCTATGGTAGTGCCACTCATTCCTCTAATCTGCTGACTATCATCAGCCCAACTACTCAAACGATTTCCTAGCCGTCCACTTCGAAGTGTTTGGAAAATCGAATCCAGATGGGATGGAGCTGAAGTACTTTCAATATTACTCTCAGTGACAACCCTATAATTCTCTGAAATCATAGAAAAATTACATTATATATTTACTTAAACTTTGAATTCTAAAGTTTAAACCCAAGAAAAAAAGATTATAATCTATCAGATGTTCAATGAGCAGAAATGTTAAAAATTACCTATTGCTCAGCGGTGCACCGATCTAGATGGAGAATATGGTCCAATGATAAGTGGGTGTTTAATTGCGGTTCCATAGTCATCAGTCCTTCCTAGAATATTATAGATAGAGGCAATACATCCATGTTGCTGATTTGCCCCAAAAACGTCTTCAATAGGAATCACATGAAATGGATCAGATGGAAAATCACCTTCAACTCGACCAAGCACTTCAAAATAATCAAACACATTGATCCCATCCTCCAATCTCAATATAAAGTTATTCTCATCATCATCATCTTCTTCATCTTCCAAGATATCATAATCGTCACCAAGCTCATTAACATCATGGTTAACATCTGGATGTGACAAATGATGTACATCATCCTCATCTTCTTCCTCTTCTTCTTCATCCTCATCTTCTGCATCTTCTTCTCCACCATGCCCATTAATATCCTCTTCTTCATCCTCATCCACTAAACTATCTTTCCCACCATGTTCAATGCTAAAACTCGCAACCACAAACATCTTCCTCAATACCCTCATTCATAAAATCCTCTTCAGAATCCATCATCAAATTTCCAACAGTTTGGACAGATGTCATTGCATCATGGGAAGATTCCATTTGGTCAGACTATGCTTCATTTTGTTGAGAATGAGCAATTGTGTCTGCTGATGGTGTTTCATCATTCTCTCTTTCATTCTGGTCTTGATGCACATTGGAGCCAGAAATGCCAAGATTGCTACTTTTGTGTTGAGCATCTTCATGGCCATGTACCTGTTCCACAGTTAAGGACTCCAAGGTCTTCACATTACCATTTGCAATTTTAACAAACTCATGATGATCTAAATCTAGATTCTCAAGTGTATAGGACAAGGCCTAAATCATTCCAACATCTTTTAGTGTTTTTGACACTTCTGTTGAGATATTTGAGCCTGAAGGTGAGCGTGCTGCAAGAACATCATTTATCGGATCTATTAATGCTTTCATTTGGCTTTCTGGAGTGCACATGCTAAAATTTCTACTGAATCATTGGCTGATCCAAAAATGGAAGAACAAAAGCTACAGAGCGTGACTGCACTAGTGTTGCCTTCTCCAAAGAAGCAATATGTTTCAAATTTAGCTTCAAGGAAAGTCAATTCAATCAGCATACCTCCTATCAAGGCTTATGATGCACAAAAGGGTGAGGCTGAGCAATATCAATACAAGTCAAAGGTAATCACGGTGAATAAATCGTGTGCGACCCCAACAAAGAAAAATAGCAGAGGCCTTAATAAAGATCATGGGCAGTCTATCTCAAAGAAGTTTATCCAAGGGAAATTAGCTAAGCAGTTGTTTGTTCGCAAGAATGAGCAAGTTTCCCCTATAAAATATCGCACTGAACCTTCATCCTAAAAGGTGACAAGTTCATCAAAATTTAAGGTGAATATAAACGATGCTACAACAATGAAATTGGATGGTGTGTCACTATCTATAGAGTTTCATTTAGAAAAAGAAAACAAGATTAGACAAGTGTAAATCTTTTATTGATTCATCACTTTCTATAATGATGGCTACCTTCAGACCTCTCTTTTCTTTGTGTTTTATCAAGTGTAGCATAATCCTTAGCCCATGCATGAAAATAATCTATTGGATCACATGTAAAACTCAACCACAGAAAGTGAAAGCACGCACTTCACAAAATATGACCAGACTCTGAAGGTATGCCAAAGACACAGCCTTATGGGATTGAAATCCAAGAATGAGGAAGGAGTTGCTACAACAAATTTAGTTGGATGATGTTAAGCCCTAGTCTTCCATTTTTTTGAGAAGCTAGCATTTCCATGGAACCAACAGGCCTTTCCATCTGCGAACAGAAAAATAATCTTGATAAATTTAACAATCAATTGTAAATGTTGAATATATTTTGATTTCAAAATTTTTGATAAATTCATTATCTTGATTAAACAAAACTAAGTTTATACAATGTTACAAAAGCAATGCTTGATATTGCAAACAACAAAGAGAGCTATATCCTAGAGACAACAAAAGTGGAAGAGAAAAAAATAACTTTTTTGAAAAATATACTAAACTCGTAGGATCACATCATTCTGAAAAATATCCTAAACTTGTAGGATCACATGATTTTTGCATAAAGGGAAATGTTTATCTCTTCACCAGAAGCCAAAAGCTTATTACATAAATGCATATTGCATATAGTATTTTTTCCTCATTGCAATGGCTGTTGATGATTGTTTAGCATAGGATGGAAATTTTTCACAGAAATTGAACCACACAATCACTTTTTTATCAAAAGATCATTGTTTTGCAAGTAAGCATGAATCATTGATAATGCTTCGCTACCTTTGTTCAAGGGAAACAAGTGCCATGCTCCTCTAAATGTCAGATGTGTTAATCCTTGATATTGTATAAACCATCTTGCCACCTAAATTCATAAAAAGGAGATCCTAGTGATCAACCATGAGCTAAATAAACTGATCACAAAAATCCAAATTAAAACTAACAAAAAAGAATCCTAATCACTTGGCCTTAAACTACTCACAAACGACATAAAAAAACCTAACAATATCATACATTTTCATTGATAACTATGATAATTGTTGTAACTAAGGATGGGAATTTCAAAGATTACTTGTTTTCCATGGAACCATGGACACCATTGTTGCTTGATGGGAAAATGTAATGCATTGATGCTATATTTCGTAGTAGTTATAGGTACTCTTCCATCAATATCTCCACTATGAACATTGACCATCAAGAAGAAGAAGAATTTTAGAAGCAACGGTATTCATTGAAGCCTAAATTAAATTAAGGACTAATAGATATCCAAAACATGAAATGGCCAATGCATATATAAAATCTTTGCACAAACCTGTAAACCCAAATCCTTATACCACTTTTGATATGTTTTGTGTAGATTGGAAGAACTGTGCATTATGTGTGAATATAGTTTTCTAACACAAAATCACTACATCAAGCGATTTGAATCTGGATTTAGAAAATGAAATGAAAGATGATTTGCTGTGATGAAATTGAGGTATAACGTCCAAAATGATGGAGGATGCTATTACATCAAGCTAAGAACTTGCATGCTTAAGACCTAAAAAATGGAAACATAAACAATTATAAATAAATTATTATAGATTCATTTAATCCAATCCATCATGAGTGAAGAGATTTTCCCCTCAAACATTTTGTATCCCAATATATCTAGAGTTAAAATGATCTAGAATCACAAATAACATGACCTTATTAGAGATTAGAATACAGATACCCACTTGAAGATTTCCATTTGAAAGGAATCCTTGTAACATTTGCATGAAGAGCTCTTGAACATCAACCCTGTTGAAATATTCATTTGTGTATACTTTAATACATGGGTCATATCCACCAGAAAAGAACCTCATTGTTCTCCTTGAGACCTGCAAGTACTTTTCAAGAAAATTATAAAGTAAAATGAAAAGAGAATTATAAAGTAAGCTTCCTATACTTTTCAATAAAACCAATACTTTTCAATAAAACCAAACAAACATAATTTTCATCTCTTTCAACTTAATGCTCCATTATTCACTGCGTTAAATTTGGTCCTCGAGAATCATCAAATTCCATGTACAGTAGATATCAACAGTAAATAGTCATAACCAATATTTCAATCAACCATATACTCAGATTTTTCAGATTTAATCTTGTCATCAAAGGGACAAGTCAATATAGACAAACAATTTATGTACCTTGCGAGAGATCCAGAGAGGGTTAAACCATAAGAATACTGACAACATACTGACCCAGACTTCTTATTCAACAAGCACATTCATACCCAGTACAGTCAATCTATCAACACAATCATGTTGGGTAAGGATGTAGTCACATACTGCAGAGACACACAAGCATACTTTGCACAGTCATACTTAAAAAAACATAGTCCACCCATAAAGTGAAACTCATTATCACACTAGGGAAGACCCCATAGTCCACACAAGAAAACAGGCTCATGGTCACCTCATGGTCACGCTAGGGAAGGACCCACAGTCCACCCAAGAAAACAGTTCATGGTCATGCTGGAGAAGGACACATAGTCCACCAAGAAAACAGATCACAGTTATGTTGGGGAAGGACCCATAGTCCACTCAAGAAAATAGATCACAGTCATGCTGGTGAAGCACCCATAGTCCACCAAGAAACATATCACTTTCACGCTGGTGAATGACCCAAATTCCACCCAATAAAATAGATAATAGTCATGCTAGAGGAGGACCTCTCAAGGTATCACTAAGGAACAGGTTTTTTGGCCTTGTTGAAGGACCCACAGTCCACCAAGAAAGTGCAAAGAAACAAGTCACGGTCATGTTGGTGAAGGAGCCACATTCCACCAAGAAACAGACTCACGGTTACACTGTGGAATAACCCATAGTCCACCCAAGAAACAAGCCATGGTCACACTGGGGGAGGACCCAAAATCCAACAGATTCATGGTCATGCTGGTTCAAAGTGACCACGTGGAAGGTGCAACAAGGAAAGCCTAGTCATGGGGGTGGTGCAGCAAGATATCACATGGAGCATCAACAAAGATCGTGCAAAGATCACGCAGAGGGAGAGAATTCAGTCACGCTCCTTAAGGTAAGGTATCAAAACATTAATAAACATCACCTATGGACAAAGTAAGATAAAGGATCATGAGGTGATCATGAGTCAACCTAGGTGGCCACAACAAAACAAACAACAAACCCAAAAGATCAAGGTGAACCATATAAGGTGGACATGCAACTCCTTTATAGGACCAACAAGACCAATAATATGTTCTCTCTCTCAAGGTACATTGTTTTATATATTTTTTTCATCACTATATAAGATTCATTGGTTATAGAAAGTAGAACCAATCATACCCACTCCATACCACAACAGGTGCACAAGAATGAGTTTTATAACAATAGATTTCCACACCATAGCCATCTTTCGAATCAACAACAATCACAATTTCCTAATGAGTTAATATGCACTCCACACAAACATGATGAAATTAAAGAACGTGATATGCCATTTAAGAAAACATTTAGAAAACACATTTCAAGAAACACACATTAAGTAATATTCCATTTAAGTATTGAAGTAGCAAAAGAAAGTATATGAAAACTCTAACATGGGCATGGGCACCAAAATTTGACAAACAAAAACTGGTTTCATCCTTTTAAAAGTAATATTAAACATAATTGTTGAACTAGCCAACAGTTCAGTAACCCTCAAGAACCATGCTTCAAGAACGCATAGAGAAATTTTTGACAATCGATAACTTCACATAGAGTTATCCCAACCGCTCAGCATCCGAACCATTCACCGCACCTAAAGATAAGATAAATTAAAATGAGTATAAAATGAGTATGAAATTTATACAAACGAATCAACAATAATACAAAAAATACTACTTCATAAATAAGTTATAAGATAGTAGTACAAAAGATAAGATAAATTAGAATGTTTTGAAAACTTCACCCTATTTAAATTTTTAATGAAATCCTCAAAAATTATGTGGTCGCTTTCTTCTAACTTGTATGTGTCTTTCTTAATATTGTATGATAGGTTTGTCGTTGCTATAATAGATTCAAGTTGTATGAATAGATGATCTGTTGAATCATACTTGTACATGCATTGCCCCTTTATTCTATTATACCAACAACATTGAAGCTCAACACCTTCAAGCCTATCCAAAAGATCAATGTCATTATGGTAATCAAACACCCTATTACCATCCTTCTTTCTTATTCTTTGAAATGTTCCAATGTACCAAGTCCCAGAAGAAATTTCATGCTTTGTACTTTGAGATACACCTTTTCTTGTAGTACGTTTAGCTACAGCTATAGACTCGCTTTCAAACAGCACCGCACAATCTGATCCAATCCCAAAACCAATTGCAACACCCTTTTTGGGGGCCCTCTCATCTCTCCTGAAGTATACTCCATTCCTCACTTTAGTCAATCTATCTTTCGATAATGTCGGGTTTCCATTCAATTGACTAACCAAACAAGATTTGTACATGTCCTTTCCATCGAGCTCCACCACTGGTTTGGTAGTTATGTTTACATTTTCATCAATGGAATCTAAAATTCCATCCAACTCGTGCCTCCACTCACTCTCCATCGTTTGAAATTCACTATCATTGAGTACCATAAAAGACAAAGATTGGAATATGGATGTGGAATGATTCGATGGAGAATTATCAACTACTTCATCCACATATTCAAATGTTGGAACATTGTGATCCTCTATCCATGGTTTAAACCACCAAGAATCTTCTGTGTGTCTTTTTGGTTGCATGCCAAGACCTTGTAAAATTCCCTGTGCATCCTCCAATCCTATCTTGAGAACTTCTATAATTTAATTATCGGTGGAAATTGAATCATATTGTGACAAGAAATAACCTTCCTCTACTATTTGTTGATGCAATTTGTTCCAGATACTCATTTGTTTCTTATGAGATTTATTGAAATGAATCCCTTGGGGATTCAATTCTTCTTCAACAACTCTATTAAGGATTCCAACAGCATGAAGTAAGTCAGCAAAATCATATGCCCTCTCTACTCCAACCATTCCACCGACTTTGCTAAAGAAGTTCTCACATACATCTGACCCAGTCAGGTGCAATGCACATGGCAAGTTAGAGTATTGATCACGAAATAATCTCATCAACAAAACCGCAAAGTGGCAAGAAATTTTCACATCTTGATATGCCTCTCTACTAATGAAATTAATGTTGACATTAGTATTTTCCTGTTCTCGGACCCAACATAGCCATAAGGTGAAGAAATGATGGACTCTTGAAGAATTTTGCACTCTTTCCCAAAGAGTTAAACTAGGAGACAAAAAAATATCAATATAGTCAGCAACGATTGCTAGATAGGTCTTTGTACCTGATATCCTCTCTGTAATGCCACCTATACATCTCATTTCCTTCAAGCACCTCTAGACATGCCTTGAAGCAATGCGTTGTGCTGAACCCCAATTTTGGTGATCAATCCTCTTTATATCCTCAATTTTAAGATTGTGGTCATCCACTTTAAAAATTTTATAAACCATTCTTACATGGTTAAAACTAATCAACTCTTTTCCAACAATTAGATCTCGTCGACCACTAAACAAAGGATTCACTAGATTTTTGCCATTGTGGATGTAATCCTGGTCATGAAGTCCTGTTACTTTAAAGCCATCATACAACCCAGTTAGCCTCCACCCTTCTCAAGGAATTTGATATCTCATGTCTGTCATTGAGTAATAATACTTCAGCATAAGCATTCTTCTCCTACTATCCCCATCTGAGGAATGACCAATAATAGGTCCTAAAAAATATTCCACATGTTTCTTCCATGGGTCTTCTACTTTTTCCCATTGTCGATGGACAAAATTTGCATCAAACCTGTCGCAAATTGGATGAACAACCATTGTCGATGTTTCTTCTCATGTAAAGCGTTTGTAATAATAACACGTGCATAATGGCCAATCACACAATCCTTGAAGGCATCTGTAATAATCTCATAGCCTGTAGCGCCCTCACCAAATGTCACCAAGAAATGTGATTGGCACTTATGTTCTTCTTTCATACCGCAAAAACCCACCAATGTATCACTTTTTGCTACCCACCTTACATATTTTTTCACAACAGTTTCATCTTTAGCAAGGCATACGGGAATTGGGCCCTCTATACCATGTTTGGCCTTATAAGAAGAATAAACTTTTTCGATTGTCTCAAAAATGTACTCTTTCTCCCCTGGGATATATGTCAATGATTTTCTAACTTGCCTTAAAGTCATAGATATCGAAGGGCCATCCAGATTCAAGCTAATAAAGCTATGTAATCTAGGACCTCCCCATAACTTAATCATCTCATAAATGGATTGAGTGGATGCACTATACCTTCTACCCGACTTTGAACAAACTAGGTTGTGAAATATATCTTGAACAAATTCCCAAACTACATCTTTACCTTGTAATTTTCCTTGCTTTTGAGCCTCACACATATCCTTGCAAAACCTGAACACATCCTTCCTTCCTGCAGATTCAAACAACTTTTCCCCTAGAGACGTTGTTCGTATAGACAGTGTAGCAACCTTTGTCCTCTCCCACGAAATAGATCACATTTTTAACCTATTTGTATCATTTGCTTCTCTTGCAACAATTTTGAGTTCAATTTGAGTCAAATGGTCCAACCTTCTCCCTTTCCCTGTATCTCTCCTATGTCTTTTCACGTTGCTCCTTGATTCGCGATATAATCGCATTCAAAAGTCATCACAATTAGGTATCATCTTACAAAAATTGCATGTCAATGAATCAAAAGGTATTCCTGTTTGAAAAACCCTCTTGCAATGAATATGTCTGTATGTACCATTAATACTGCATTCAATACCATGATAATTTAGTGTTCTCCTGGTATGTTTCTCTATGGCCCACATTTTTCCACCATGTTGGTCATCCATTAGAACCTTTGTGTCCAATATCTCCCCTCTTCTCTCAAGATAGGGATCCCAATACCCCCAACATAATAATATTGAGGGAGGTATTTGTCCTAGAACAAGATGAAAAACACATTGGTTAATGATATACTAACTGCTACTAACAAGTAATAATAAATAAAGTAATGTGCAAATTCAAATTCAAATTAAATTAAAACTTGGGTAATTTCCACACCTGAAGTAGAAGGATCTGGACTTGTAGAAGCCCCATGTAATGGTGATGGTAGTGATGGGATCAAGAAATTAGACAAAATTTGTTGGGACTTTTCATTGGTAGGCTTCTTCGGTCTCCCAACTGTTCCACTCCTCAACACAACTGTATCATGTGAAGCCTCAACTGTAGTATTAGTAGTGTGCTTCTTTGATTTCATGTGTTCATTTAGAGAACTGACAATATTACCACTTGCCGGCACCAAAGAGAACCATATATTGCATCGTGTACATTTGACTCTTACTTTTTTCTTGTCCTCGTAGTTTGCAAGTGTTGCTTCCACCACCTTGAACAAATTAGGCTCTTGTGTTTGGTTGAAATCATGTAGAAGTTTGATTTCTTGATCAACCTCAAGTTGATCTCTAGCCATTGTTGTCTACTTTTCTTTGTTACCTGAAGGAATTTCATTAATTCCCAACATTGAAATTTGACGTTGATGGGACCTTGTTTTCATATGATTGTTTTTGAAGTTACGAATTGTTCGCGCTGCCAAGGATACTTCCCCCGTTCCATAATCAATGCCAAAAATTTCACAACGGATCTTTATATAAGGTTTTCCATTTTCTAAATATACCTTTAGTGTTAGCTTCTCCTTGGCAAACTCTTCCATTAAACTATTCACTTTATGTTCCCAAGATGCCAATACATTAGGATCAACCACAACTTGTTCCACTGACTCAGACACATTACCAAATCTTGGTTGTTTATGCATAGGTTCCTCCACATTCCCTTCAATGTTTTCATAGATTGGCGTTCCCTCCATTACATTGGATTCCAATGTATCAGCAACCATCGTGCATACTTTCCTCTTAATGCCTACATTTGTTGTTGTAGGTTTCCTTCTTTTCTCTTGCTTTGCATTTAAAGGACATCCAGTTGAGCCAATAATAAAATCAAAAGGATATTGAACGACTTCATCATTCACAATTTCAAAACGGATATCAGCATATGTACAACATTTTTGACACTATACTATGCCAAGGGGACAGTTCTCTTCACCAATAAAAATTCCAAAGTACACAGCATCACTTGGATCCATTTGCATTTACATCCATGTGTACCTTTTAGTTGGGTAAGAAATGAATAAAATTATAACATTTTTTTCAAAATTTTGGATATAATAAGGCTACGAAATGAGGTGAGTGCATCCATAAATAAATGAAAAAAAGAAGTAATTCAAATTTACACATGCATATTAGTTCATTAATAAAACAAAGAGCTAGGAAGCAAAGTATGCACTTTCAATTCAAATCTCTAAAGGATGGAGAAATCTTACTATTGAGATGAAACACCTTGAAACAAAATGTATTGTTAGTGGCTTATTCAAATAGCCCTCCCCAAACTGAAGAGTCAGCTTCAACGTACCTGCAGAAGATCAAACGGTGATCAAAACAAGAGATGAAAAAACATAGAGGTGATCAAAGGTATTTGTTCTTTTTGATGGAAATGCCCCAAGCATTACAATCCACTCTAGGAAACGATAAAAACATCTTAATTGACTAATATTCCCAACCTGCAAGCCTAAGCCCCATTCTAGATGGTGTTTGGCCTTGGGGTAAGAAAAAAAACTTAGTAATAAGTGAACTCGCCTAATAAATGAAGAATGGTCCAAGGAGAGATAAATTTGTTCAAAAGTCACTCAGAAAGCTCAAGTAAACCATTTTGGAAACTTCCTACATAAATGCAACAACTCTTAAATTCACTCCCTAGATCTTTGAGATCAATTTTGCATCCAAATGGTGAAGATTACATAGTTGGTATAGCTTCCACAGCTCGACAACACAATGAAATTGCAGCCACAACACTTTAAGCAACCTAAATCTCTCACATTAGTGTGAATAGGTATTGTAGCTCTAATGATAGGTAACAAAGAGAAATCGACAAGATTTTGGAAGGGAGGCATTTATTTTCACATCATAATCTTAATATGCATACTCCTTTTATCATCAACATTGTAGACCTAGTCAAACTGATGTAGGTAGTGCTGGAATTACTCTTACACAAGTTTTTAGCTATGTAGAAGATATGTGATGACACATCATTTGTTAACATAACATTGGACTAGTCACCTTTTGATAAATAAGGCACATATACTATAGAACGCATAACATGTTTTATAAATGTTATATAATTTGAAAAAAATGAATTATCAAACTTCATATAACGACAATTAGTATTAAATATAGTTCTGAAATTACTCTTCTTCTATTAAATAATTTAGCTATGTAGAAGATATGCTATGAAATATTCTCTATGAAAATTGGATTGGTCACCTTTTAGGTTGTAAGCAAGGGGCATATAATAGGATGCATAAAATGTTTTTTTAGGGTTATAATGTGCCAAAAATGAATGATCAAACTTCATATAAAGACATCTAGTTCAGAGACTCTTCCAGATTGTTACATTGAGAGGTCAGATAACCAACTTCACCACCAAGATCAAAATACCAAGGAATACATCCCATCTTCATCCTAACTTCAAAAAATGTCTACAAGGGAATACAAGAAGAACCCAGTCATGGCTTATCCAAGGAGGCACTTATGGACCTGCCAAGAAACTGATACAAGAGGAGATCAACGTCTGCCTCAGACATCCAAAGGATGTAAAAATCTAAATTATGTCATACTTTTGAAAAAATAAACATCAAAGATGTCAAAGAGAGTAGGTCAAGCTCAAATTAAAAGAGCTTCATCGATCTATTCCCCACTATTTCACCTTCACATATTTCAGTGAACTGTAAGAGGACAGATGCCATAGAGAGTGCCTCATTGGATAAGCCATCTACCTTCTTGTTGTATTCTCTGTATACATGACAAAATCAAGGGAAAAAAAGGATGATTCGAGATTGATGATATTTTGACACCATCCATATTCCTGATTCTTGAGAAGAGTTATCACTGTCACCAAAGCAACTAATTCGCTCACTTTGGGTTTAATCCAACACATGGAGGGCTTACCTAAGAGCAACTAAGTTGTAAAGATAAATGTAATTTCAGAGAGACTTAGGTTTCTACATCAACTATGAATGATTTCTTGTTGTAAATCAAGTTGATGTTAAATAAATGTTTTCAGAAAGATGTTAGTTGATGTTAAGTTTATTTCAGAAATGATGTTAAATAATTTCAGAACTTTTTTCAATGTTCTTTATTAGTGCATAGTTACAGTTCGAATATTAATTAATGTATGTGTAAATTCCCTCAAACTACAGATCTGAATGATTAATTCAATTACTGCTATAAAACCTACGAGGAATGTGTTTTTTCAAACAGCTATGGTCCATTTTGCATATTTTGTAAGATCTTAGCTTTGTCTAATACCAACATTTAGAATAGTCATTAAATTATACAAAAAGGAAAAACATTGGCTAAGATAGCTTGCTTCTCGGCATTATTGTAATGTAAATTGAATGGATGTTACTCTAGGTTAACTCTAAGAATGTTGTAAGACATTATCCCTTTCTTTACCAAATACCATCATTTAGAACAGTCATGAAATTCTACATGAAGGAAAAACATTCGTAATGGTAGCTTTCTTCTTATCTATTAATGGAATGTAAATTGACTGAATGTTACACTAAATTAAATCTATGAATGTTGTAAGCAGTGATTTCAAATTAGAAATTATAAAAGAAGAAGGATAATAAATAGAGAAGAGAAGCTAAACGACAATGAAGATCAGGCACTAGCTACACACACCAAGAATGGAAGATTCAGAAGGAAGTAATCTTCAGTGCAGGGGCAGACTCTCATCACTCTTTCCCAAGCTCTCTCTGTTAGTAGAGTGCACCTCAGTCATCTTCAAAAAAAGGGAGGATCACTTATCATCAATGCATCAATTCATCAAGAAGAGAAAAAGCGAAAAAGCAAAAAGGAGAGAGTCTAAGCCCTCAATGCATCACGAAGAGAAAAAGCATTCCACTTAATGAATTATCTATGATGGAAATTGAGGCTGATTTAGGAGGAGCATTCCACTATTTTGACATATTTTAAGGAAATTGTTAATGTATTTGTAACTTCAGAATTTATTCATCCGTATATCTTATGTATTGTACCCCGATGTTTATTTTGGGATGTGTCTGTAATGTATTTGTGTCATGTCATGCCCCAATGTTCCTATCGGGAGGTTCTATAATGTAAAAAATTCATGTCAAGTCATTGTGGGTAACCCTCCTATTGGTCAAGGGTTAAAGTCCCCTCAGCTGTGGGGCCCTAGGGTCATTATACTATCCTAGAGAAGTCGACCCTAGGTGAGTCATTGTAAGTCGGGGCAATATTCCCCACCATTTTGTTAAGGATAAACCTCCTTGTTGGTCGGAGGAGGCAAAGTCCCCACAAGTTGTGGGGCACTAGGGTTATTAGACACTCCTAGAGATGTCGGCTCTAGTAAGTAATTGTTAAGTGAGGACGAAATGTTGGAGTGGGTTTCAAGTGAATGAAAGAATATAAGTAGAGAGTGAGCATCTCTAGTTATCACACACTTACTCACACTCAATTCTAGTGCATAGCTAAGGAAGAGAAAGACACTGGGGCAAGGAAGAAAGAGGTTACTGCTTTCGGGAGATCATCTTACTATTTTGGGGTTTTACTTTTGGTGTTGATTCTATCTTTGAGGAAGTTGTGGGGTTTTCTCCATTTATGGTTTCCATGAGGAAAAACACTGTGTTCATTGTCTCTTGTGTTTGATTGCTGTGCTTGTTGTTCTCTCAGTTAAAGATCATAATGCTAGCTTGAATGATAAAAATATAAGATGGTATCAGAGCTAACTTGAGAAGAAGAAACTGTGCAACTGCAGAAGCTATGGATTCTTACTTTTTGGGTCTCTCTCCACAATCCATTAGCAAAAGTATGCTAGGATGACTCTCCATTGAAGGGCACATCTTTCTGTCGAAGCGGAACTCGATTCTGGACATTTTCAGTTTTTGGTGCGGGAAATTAGGGATTTCTACATAAGAGGAATTTTTGAGTGAGCCCAGAATAGAATTAATCTCCTCATAAAAATCGAATTTTAGAGACCTGGTTCAATATTTTTGGTTGGGTGAAACTCCGGGAAGGTCAAACCCTAGTTTGACCTCGAGCTGGAAAAACCCTAAATACTAAAAATGATAAGTTTTGGTACATTCACTATATCTTAGGATTGGAGAAGGATCAGGAGTTGACACTTTTACAGACCAAATATAAAATCCTGATTTACACTATATCCAAAATTCAGCCTCCAATTTTCTATATTCTGGGAGATATGATCCCTCCACGTTAGGGTTCCAGCCTCTTCCAGGATTCATCCTTAAACAGGATATCTGGGGAGAATTGCTATATCTTAGGCTACAAAGGTCCAAATGAAATTTATGAAGATGTTACAAAAAGGGAACAAACTTTAATTTTTTTCATCCAAGTTTCAGACCTAGAAGATGAAACAGTGACACGTGGAAGTCTGTACAACTTCGTTGTTCTTAACAGTCTTGTAACAGGTCACCTTGGGAAACTGATCATAAGTCCCAATTGGGGAAACCCATTCTGATGAAACCTATGGTGTTGGAACAGAGACATGCGAGGCTACCTCAGTACGAAGTTTCAGACATAGAGGAGCAGTAATTTCATAGATATCACATAAATAGTAACATGCATTTCTGTAGAAGAAATTGGAAAACTAGGGCTTCCTGTTCCGGGAGCTTCCCTCCACTGTTTTCAGAAAAGAAGTACATTGGACAGATTTCCTTGAAGATATATATCTTTATATCCAATGAAATATGAAATATTTCAAGTTTTGAAAATTAGGGTTTCTCTGACAAACCCTAGATCAGCCAGCTCCGAAACTAGGATGGACACCTCAAATCGGTAAGATCTAATCTTCTGCTATTTTAATTTGAGGTTGTCATTTCAAAGTGATCTATCACATCAGCTTGATGATAAGCTTGGTGAAGTTGATAAATTCCAAGCATGGAAGTATATGATCTCTCTGAAGAAAATGAATTGGATACCTACATGAGTAGAGAGGTTCCAGTTCCAAAGGGAGATGAGGCTCAAAGCCTTACACAAGAAGAACTTGGTCAAGGCCAAGAAGATCATTGTTGATTCAATCACGAATCAACTTGTACCACAAGTGTCTTCCCTAAATACACCGAATATGTTTGATTCCTTGACCAAGATATTTGAATGGAAGAACATAAATCAAAATATGACCTTAAGAAACCAGTTGAAGAATGTGAAGATCCAAAATGCAGAGACCATACAGTCATAATTCACAAGGGTCTCTCAATTCAAAGAACAACTTGAAGCGGTAGAAGAAGAAGTGGAGAATGCAGAAGTGGTGATAACCACCTTGAATGGCCTCCCAAGATCATGGGATTCATTCATTCAAGGAATGTGTGCCAGAAGGAAGTGATTATTTTCAGAAAGATTCCGGGAAGAGCACACACAAGAAGATGCTCAACTCATAGTAAGAGAAAAGAAGATGGGAAGATCAAGCTCTCACCATCCAAATAAGATCCCTCAAGAGATGAGGAATATGAAGAACTCAACTCTTGAAGAACCTCTTATCCATCTTAGCATTTGGATAAGAAATGATGCTATTATGAATGAAGAAGATGATGAAGCTAAAGGCTCAAGAAGGAGGCTACCCACGAAACAAATAAAGATAAGTATTCAATTGTCATTTCATGATATTGTTTTATTATGTATTTGTTTATATTCAGTTAATGTATTATGCATGATAGAATGTTTGCATTAATGACAGTATACTACTAATATGCATGTGATGGGTAAGTAGCTCATGGCGCTATACAACTCTCCATTGCTACTTATCTAGAATGAAACCTCTTTGCTGACATATTGGATTAGTGCACAATCTCAATGTTGTCCTGGTGGAGATGGAAGGCATCTAGAAAAGTTTCCATGAGATATGGATGAATGTTGTATTGGCTAAAGTAGTTGCATGATCATATATTTATGCATAAGAATTTGCCAGTATGAATATTCCTTATGAAATGTTTCTAATCATACAAATTCATTTGACTTGTAGGAAATATCACATACATAATCACCTACAAAGAAGGATGAGACTTGTTCCGAAGAACAAGTAATGACAGTTGAAGATGAAGAATAATATGACGAAAGCAACGACATCATTGATGCAGAACCTTCAATATATGAAGAAGTAACCAAGAAGAAAGGGAAGACCAGTTCAAGAAGAATGATGTCTAGGATGCAATATCGATACATGAAGGGAAGTTCGTAGTTCCATCATACAGTAGATGGAAACATCATGGGATACAAGGCAAGATTTGTGGCACGAGGCTTCTCACAAAAAGAAGGCATAGACTATGAAGAGACATTTGCAACCAGTGGAAGTTGAAACACATACATGATGAGCTTGATGAAGATCTCAACCTTTGATACAAGGTTGAAGATGAAATTTTATATACTAGATGGATACACAAAATATTAGTAGCATAGGAAGCTACTTGTCACTCCGGTACAGGATGTTTCAGTGCATAGAGTATGGAAGACAGAGGGAGTATAATGCTCTGCTTCAGAGGGAGTGACTGCAGAAGATCTTAAGGTTCGACATGGTACAACAGGATGGATAGATTACTGATGACTCTAAGATTTACTAAGACTAAAGTGGATTCCAACCTTTTCTTCAAGGTTGAAGGCAGAAGACCAGTGATGCTCTTGTTATGTGTCAATGCACTATTATTCTAGGCATGGAGGTGTGGCAGAATGCCGATAGAATATTCCTTGGACAAGGGAAGTATGCAGTAGAGATCTTGAAGAGGTTCGAAATGATGGACTACAAGGCCATGACCACACCTATGGCATCGAACCTGAAGCTATTGAGTGATGCTTCATCAGAAGCGGTCGATGCTACAATGTATCGTTAGATGATTGGGTCCTTGATGTACCTGACGAATACGAGACCGGATATTTGCTTTGCTGTGAGCACATTGAGACATATTCACCTGATGGTTGCAAAGCATGCAGTGAGGTACATGAAGGGTACAGTTGATTATGGGCTTACATATGAGGTGAATCAAAAGATTAACCTAGAGGGTTATGTTGATTCAGATTGGGTAGGCAGTGCCATCAATAGGAAGAGCACTTCAGGGTGTTGCTTTAGTATGGGATTAGGTGTGATCTCTTGGTTTAGCAGAAAGCAATCCTGTGTGGCACTGAGTACAGCTGAAGCAGAGTATGTCGCAACTTGTTCAGCTAGTTGTGAGGAAGTATGGCTCAGGAAGCTATTGTATGATTTATTTGATCTCTAGTTGGATGCTACTTGTATATATTGCGACAACCAAAGTTGTGTGAAGTTGTCAAAGAACCCGGTGTTTCATGACAAGTCAAAGCATATCGAGATCAAGTATTACTATATCAGGGATATGGTGCAGAGGGGAGCAGTGAAGCTCTAGTATGTTGCGACGGACAAACAGATAGCTGATGTGTTGATGAAGCCATTGGCCAAATTGAAGTTTGAGTACTTCAGGGAGAATCTTGGTGTTCTCCAGATCGAGGTTCCTTCCAAGGGGAACTGATGAGTCCGTGAGCCATTTTGACATGGTGAGAGGATTGGTTCCTTCCATGGTCAGATGTAAGGGCTGAGCCATTATATCATGGTGAGAGGATTGGTTCCTTCCATGTCAGATCTGAGTGCTGAGCCATTCTGATATAACTATAGGATTGGTTCCTACATGATCAGATATAAGGGTTGTTTCCATTCTTGGAATGGAGGTGCCTGCTCAGTTACCAGGAATACTTGGTATGGGACTAAGGGCCTTTCTGATACAACTGTAAGATGTAGTGTTACATGATCAATGTGAGCGCATGGCCATTCTAATGTGATTGAGGGATTGATTCCCACTTGATCAAATATAAGGGCTGATGTCATTCTCTGGGATAATGGAGGCACCTGGTCAGTTACCAGGAAAGCTCAGTATGGGACTGGGGGCCATTCTGATATGACTATGGGATGTGTTCTCAGATGATCATATGTGAGTGCAGGGCCATTCTGATGAGTAGGTTAGATGTAAGGGCTAGGCCATTCTGACGAGTTGGTCAGATGTAAGGGCTGGGCCATTCTGACGAGTAGGTCAGATTTAAGGGCCGGGCCATTCTGACGAGTAGGTCAGATGTAAGGGCTAGGCCATTCTGACATGGGAGAGGATGAGGTTCCTTCCATGGTCAGATGTAAGGGCTAGGCCGTTCTGACATGGTGAGGGGATTAAGTTCCTCTCATGGTCAGATATGAGTGTTGGGCATGCCTTTCTGGTGAGTCAAGGTTAGATGTAAGTGCTGGATGGTCCATTCTAACTTAGGGTCAGATATAAGCGCTGAGAAAGAACTACATGGAGGCTAGGCCTACACCCAGCATGAAAAAGGGTTGGCTCTGTAGAACTTCCTATGATGAGAATAATCATGAGATAACACCCGTGATGATCCATTGATGATGATCTAGCAGTGATGATCCAGATCCAGTGATGATGATCCAGATCGAGTTATGATCTAGATCCAGATGATGATCCAGATCGAGTGATGATCTAGATCCAGTGATGATGATCCAAATCGAATGATGATCCAAATCCAATGATGATGATCTAGATCCAGTGATGATCTAGATCCAGTGATGATGATCCAGATCAAGTGATGATCCAGATCCAGATGATACAGAGAAGAAGACTTGTGCTGATAAATTGTGTCGAGAGAATATCTTACTAGTTAAGAGGGAGTGTTAATGTATTTGTAACTTCGGAATGTATTCATCTGTATATCTTATGTATTGTACCTCGATGTTTATTCTGGGATGTGTCTGTAATGTATTTGAGTCATGTCATGCCCCAATGTTCCTATCGGGAGGTTCTATAATGTAAACAAGTCATGTCAAGTCATTGTGGGTAACCCTCCTATTGGTCAAGGTTTAAGGTCCCCTCAGTTTTGGGGCCCTAGGGTTATTAGACTATCCTAGAGAAGTTGACCCTAGGTGATTCATTGTAAGTTGGGGCAATAGTCCCCACCATTGTGTTAAGGATAACCCTCCTTGTTGGTTAAAGGAGGCAAAGTCCCCACAAGTTGTGGGGCACTAGGGTTATTAGACACTCCTAGAGATGTCAGCTCTAGTAAGTAATTGTTAAGTGAGGCCGACATGTTGGAGTGCATTTCAAGTGAATGAAAGAATATAAATAGAGATTGAGCCTCTCTATCTATCACACACCCACTCACACTTAGTTGTAGCACATAGCTGAGGAAGAGAAAGACACTAGGGAAAGGAAGAAAGAGGTTATTGCTGTCAGGAGATCATCTTATTGTTTTGGGGTTTTACTTTTGGTGCTGATTCTATCTCTGAGGAAGTTGCGGGGTTTTCTCCATTTATGGTTTCCCTGAGGAAAAACATTGTGTTCATTGTCTCTTGTGTTTGATTGTTGTGCTTGTTGTTCTCTCAATTAAAGATCATAATGGTAGCTTGAATGATAAAACTCTAACAAAAATATGGTTTCTTAGTACATGGATCAAATACTATCTTGCACATGTATCCATACTGAATCAACCATTTAAGGATTTAGTTGGATTAAGGAGGCTTTGCCATTATATAGATACACCTTCCATGAATTTTATTAGCATGAATGGAGAATGCCCTAATCTCATTTAAGACACTTGGAATTCAAAGGAGGGAGGGATGTCCATCTTTTAGAGGTCCTTAATTGTCATGTACACGTAAATGTGTAGATCTAGAAAATATTCATCCCTAGTTTTGTTGCATTCCCTTATGATATTATAGTAAATAATGGTATTCATGTTTTTCTCTTTGAATTTGTATTCATAAAGGATGGTATGATGAAACATTAAAAGGAATCACAAAAGATCTTAGCATAGGGAATTCCATTCCATGCAAATTTCCTATGAATTTGGGAATTCCATTCCATGCAATGGGAATTTTCAAATTGTAGCAACAACAAATATTTTTTAGAAGTTAGTTTGTGCTTGTTTGAATACTTTGGCTGTCAAAACATAAGAAAAGCAACAGATGGAATATTAAACTTTGGAAAGGATGCAACTAGCATTGAATTCTCCTCTATGCCTACTGGCATGTATATTAATTAATGAATATCATCCATCTCAGTGTTAAATACCTCTTATGTCATGTCTTTCTTTAATGCTGACGTGCCAAAACCCCAAATTTTCTGAAAAATTTAAAATTTTTAAATTTACAAAACATTAACGTAAAGCAGTTTAACTAATATTAATTAGTTATATGTTAACAGCTTGCTATTGAATTCATCAATTGGTTATGTTTAGTTATAGAACAGATCTTTCAGTTTACTAATTTTTGTTCCTCTTGTGACCATAAGGTGAAACTGTCATGCAAAACTGGGCTTACTTAGCTTTCGAGCTAACGAAACGGTTTTCACTTTTCTTACAGATATACAGGTAAGAGGTTGTGGCGTTGCATTTCGTAATTCTAAAGTATTTACTATAAGTTCGTCGTAAGAGAAAAAGCTAGAAACAAAGTAAGAGATAATCCATTTCAACTTATGTTAAGGTATATTTAAACTGGCTCTTTTCTAGCAGAAGTAAATTATGTTCCTGTTAATCAATTACCTTCTCCATTCTATTACAGTTGTAATTTATACAAAAGTATCTTATTAACTCTTTAAATCGGAGTAAGAGGGACAGAGTTATGAAATCTATAGCAAGAATCCAAAAGTAAACAAAGCATTACAAGTCAAGTGAAAACTGATAAGGGGCTTCCTGTATTACTGTAAAGGTATGGCCTATTCTTGCCAAGTCCTCACTTATTATTGAGGATATCACTTTAAGTAAAACATCGTCTACACATAGTAATTACTACTTTCTTTTCTTTTCGTATCTTTATGCTACAGTTGCCATTTTAATCTTTGTAAATAATCATTTAAGAGATTACGAGTAAAAAGGATTTATACCTAGCTTTCTACCTTCATGCCTTCTTTTAAGAACTTCTAAACTATGCTAGCAAGTAAAGGAATTTAGCTTATAAAATCTAGAAATCAATGAATAGTTCTATAATACTTATCATAGCCTTTGAGCTTGGATTTAAACATAAGACTAAATGTTCCAAGGGTGATTTTTACATTAGTGATAAGTTATTACTTTTAAACAAGGGATGATTTTAAGGCCAAAGGTAAAACAATAAATATGAACCAATGATTATATAGTTTGCATTATTAACAATCTATGGTCTTTATGCTATTATCCTTTTTACTTAATTAAGAACTTAAGGCACTTTATAATATAGAGGGGAAAGTTTATGTTAGATTTGCGCCAAGGTTATCTCTTTATATACTATAATATACAATACAACCCTCCAATGTATATATGCTATGATAACAACGTTAAGATTCCCAATCAAACACTTTCCAACCACCAAGCTTATAGATACTATGGAGTCGTTATGAGATTTACTTATGATTTCAAATGATTATCATAATAGAGTGGAGAATAATGTATAAATAAAACTTTTGCATGCAGCGTAAGATTGGAGAATCATGCACGAAGACTTTGGATAACCTTGTTTTAATGAATGATTGGGAAAAATCATTCCTCCATCGAGTTGCTGGTGGAAACTATATCCAAGAACCCACTGTGCATTGATAAATTTAGCAGCTAACATGGCAATACCACAGCCATGCATTGCGTGGATAAAAGAGCTGTTTGCTAACCCTAATCTTCATTATCTCCATCTCCTTCGGCACCTGTCTTTCTGTGATGGTGCTGTGCACCTCTGCGATGCCTCTCCTCTGCAAAGTATCCTCCAGCTTGTCCCCTGGTCGTGGCTCATTCCATACATTGTGTATTGATGTTCAGTCATTCGTTCCTCCATTAAACTTTTCCCTGTCATATTAGAATGAACCGAACCCTTGCCAGTGCTAACGCCTTCCTCTGTGAGTTTCTAAGGTTGGACCTACTGTCTTTGCATTCTGTGCAAGGTTGAGAGTTATTCTTCCTTTTACCTCCTTGTAGTAGTGTTACCTCCATGAGCTATTAGTTGTGACGTGGTTACCAGAGGTCGTGCCTCCTCAAAAGAACAGGTAAGAAATAAAGAACTTCAATCTTTGCTTATTGTTTGTTCTTAACTTTCAGTTTTTGTTGCAGGTTACAGCATTTTAGTAATGAGGTTTATTCTCTGTGCTTACAGGTTCTTCAATCACCTACGGACGTGGCCATGGGTGTAAAGACTTGGGCAGTAGTCTGCAATTCTTGGTAACCCTGGTTACACCATGGCTTGTTCTCCTTATGGTTTACATTGGAACTTTCGGGGGTTGGATTTAAGAAGCCTGAAACCCTTACGGCCTTGGTTTGATTTTATACACTGCCGGTTAAAAGAAATAGTGGGAGAAACCCCTACGCTATGCGACGATGTTACGGCTTAGGCCGATGTTGTAATTATTAGTTTCCTTCTATGTTTTAAATACTGTAAATATGAAGAAGTACGGGCTGTAAGCCTGTCTGAGGATGAGGTTACGACCTCGACTCCTTGTTTTCTTTTACTGTACTCTTGAATATTCAGGGTTTTCACCCAGAGTTTTATAATATAACTTATTATAATGTTTTCCTGTATCTTTTGGTTTGTTTACCGCATAAATTTTAAATTTATGCTCTGTATAGGAATAAACAAAATATAGGCTTATAACAGCCTATATTGTTGATTTATAATACGGCCAAAGGTGAAAATATTGTCTTGTCTCTTAGTATTTATTTTACTTGTATAAGTTGGATTTATAAGGTTAAAGCTTAATTTTACAGTTTGAGAATAAGTACCATTTCTTAATCTGACATGTGTTAAAATATACACTCTATTTGTAACTGTGAGTAAATAAATGGATATTACCATATTGTTTAAGCTCGATGTTCGAGCAATCTACTGTTTTGTTATTTACCTTTGTTTTAAATTATGCAACTGAGTTATTTTACTATAGATAAATTCTTTTATAAATTTACTGACAGGGTTATGTACCTGGGTTATACCTTGATTTACTTGTTATGTATAACTTGTTTAAGTGATATATAGGGTTTATGCCCTTAAGCTATATAGGTTCTTATATTTTGCTTTTAATTTATTTTAACAACGTTTCTAAGAAATGTTAAGTTATCCTGTAGAACAGAGTATATTTAACTCAGGATTGTAATTTAAACAATATTGACATTCCTTAAGTTTAAAAGAATAAAATCTCTATGTTGGATGATATAAAAGTATAATATTATTATAACGATAATACTTACTAATACAAAACAATGATCCTGTCTTTATTGGAGTATTAGATTCTCCATATGTATAACCTTTGTTTATTTTATAGCATATAGAAGATAGCATTATGTTGTTTTACTTCCTGTACTGATACGCAGTTACTTAAAGAGTTCTGATAATATTTAATCTGACTGTTAAGTTAGGATATTACTTGTGAAAATAAAAAATAAACCGAATAACACTTTTTATGATCTATCTTATATAACCATATATATATTAGCATGCATTTATAATCCATAAAAGATAGGGTTACCATTCTAAATAATGTTAGAAATTGGTTTAATAAAGAAAAGGAAAAGTAAAGGAAAAGATAACATTAATGTAATACATCAGTTCTAACTAGTTTGCTTGATCATAGAGTTAAATCTACATTTATTTACTTCTACATTCCGTACTGTTACTTGGACATAACCAGTTAAATTATTTTTAAACTAGAAGGAAGAAATAGTAATGTTTTCAATACAGTAGAATGAACTAAAGTAACCTTAATCTATCTGCTTCGATAATAAGACTACTGAAACGATTACTGTACAAAAGCTAGTTTTATCTGGAAGCATGAACAACTATCAGTAAAAACAAACATTCCTTCTGATGATATGTAAAGAAACAAATGTCTAATTTATAATCTCATCATACATCTTTCTATAATTTCTACCTCTGTGCTGGAGTACGGTCTGGTATCCCAGATGTGGAAAAACACAGTAGGTCTTTATTTTTGATCAACAGGTTCAACTACTGATAAACTAGAACAATTACATCACTAACCAGCTAATTCTTCTGTCAAATAATACAAGCATAACATTCATCCATTCATACTCATTAAAAAATAAATAGATAAGTAACAGAACCTGTTTGAACTGGGACAACAACATCAATGGGAGGTTGTTCCTCCCTACCAACTCCTGGAGAGCCCTCAGACATCGACTCCTCAAGACCCCCGAGCTTGCTCTGGTCTCCCTGGCTGGAACTAGGTGCAGCAAAGTCAGATACCAGTCTTCAAACTCAGTATTAACCCATAACTTATCAGTAAGTTTTCCCAGCTAAAAAGCTGTAATAAACCAAGTTACTGCAACAATCCTCTTAGACAAATTCCTTACAGTTTTTCCCTCTTTCCTCAATGAATTTCCTAAATAACATTCACCTGAATGAATTCTCTCTGGAAAAATATCCGAGCAGCCTCAGCTCTCCTCATTGAGTACTTTTTAAAAGATTGCCTAGGTCTTTTTGGGTTAGTTGTCATTTAATGAGCCACCTGCTCTGATCCCACTTTCTTGGGGGATCATGACCCCAATTATAGGGAAGTTGCCACCTGCAACTTAGGAAGTGTTTGAGGATTCTGCCACTTGTATTTTTCCGTCCACCTAGTTCCATCCACCAGTTTTAGTAGTAACCTCTTTTTAACAGCTTTCCCATGCTGTTTTCTCCACAATTTATTTATTAATAATAAAATATTCTGAATTACATTCCACTTTTGTTGACTCTACTGAGTCATCAGTCCCTACTTAGCATTAATTTTAACATAATGTCTCAAGAATATAATAAAATAATTAACATTATTTTACAAAATTGGCCCGTATGTGACATACACACCCCCTTAAAATGTAACATCGTCCTCGATTTTACTTATTCCTCATCCTCTGCAACCTCTTGGAACAGATTCGGGTATGCCTCCTGCATCTTACTTTCCAGTTCCCAGGTTGCTTCTTCAGGACTAAGGTGCTTTCATTGCACCTTCAGCTGTCCAATTGTGCGGTTCCGTAGAGTAATTTCCCTCCTCCCGAGGATACAGTCCGGTTCCACCAGAACTTCTCCTTCTGGTTCCACCTGTACAACATTCCAATCAATTACATGAGTAGCATCATGAACATACTTTTTCAGAACAGAAATATGAAAAACATTATGCACTTTTAAGTTAGGTGGTAACGCTAACTGATATGCAACTTGACCAATTATGGATAAAATTTCAAACGGACCACAGTAATGTGGTGCTAGTTTTGCACAACTCCCCAGTCTTAGGGAGCTTTTCTTTGGTCTTACCTTTATGAACACGTGCTCACCCACCTGGAACTCTTTGGGAGTTCTTTTCAAATATACTTGGCTCTTTTGTCGATCCTGAGCTACTTTCAAATTTTCCTGCACTTGTTTTACAATCTATTCCATTTCCTTCAATAATTCAGGTCCTAACACCAATCTATCTACTGGATTATTCTAGGAGATAGGAGTGTTACATTTACACCCATACAGAATTTCAAATGGGCTGAACTTAGCTGATGATTGATAATTATTATTGTGTGCAAATTCTGCTAAATGCAAGTAATCCTCCCACTTACCTGGATGATCCTTAACATACATTCTTAACAGATCTTCCAGCACCTGATTCACTCTTTCTGTCTGTCCGTCCGTCTGGGGATGGAAAGAGGTGCTGAAATTCAGTGTTGTGTTTAAGCCCTTAAACAAAGACCTCCAAAAATTCCCTATGAATTTAGGATCCCTGTCTGAAATGATAACCTTAGGTACTCCATGTAACCTAAAAATCTGCTTTAGAAATATATCAGCTATATTGGCAGCCTTGTAAGTAGTCTTGACAGGAATGAAGTGTGCTGCTTTACTTAACTTGTCCACCACCACCATGATTGAATCATTCTGATTCTGATTTCTAGGCAATCCGGTAATGAAATCCAAGCTGATTATTTCCCATTTCCAACTAGGAATAGGTAAAGGTTGCAGTAAACCAGCTGGATGTTGGTGTTCTGTTTTCACTTGTTGACAGTCCAAACATCTAGCTATATACTCAGCTACTTCAGATTTCATATTAGGCTAGAAATATTCTTTTCTTAACATGGTGACAGTCTTTTGGTAACCTGGATGTCCTGAGTAAGGGGTTTTATGAACTTCATCCAGAATCAGTAATTTAACCTTAGGCACATTAGGCACATACAGTTTGTCCTTAAACAATAAAAATCCATCTTTATTTAGACTATAACCTTTTATTAAACTTTTTGTAGGTTCTTCTTTAACTGTAACTTGAAATTTTTTATAAATTTCACCCTGCTTTATTCCTTCTGTCAGCTGTTCATTTAAATCAAAAGCATAAGTGCTGATTGCTGCTATAAAACTCAGCTTTGAATTTATGCTTAAAGCATCAGCCACTTTATTTTCTTTTCCTTTTATGTGTTGAATTTTGAAATCATATTCACTCAAGAAGGCTAACCACCTTACTTGTCTTGCATTTAAGTTGGGCTGATCTAAAAGGTATTTCAGACCTTTATTATTAGTCATTAAAATAAACTTTCTGCCTATTAAGTGGTGTCGCCACATTTTTAAGGTGTGAATTACAGCAGCAAGTTCTAAATCATAAGTTGCATAATTATTTTCGTGGATTTTTAATTTCCTGGACTCACAGGCAATGACATGCCCTTCTTGAGTCAGTACACTGCCTAAACCATCATTACAAGCATCGGTGCACACCATGAAATCCTTATTAGGATCTGCTATTCTTAGAATAGGCGCAGTTGTTAATAAAGTTTTTAATTTATTAAAGCTTTCTTCACATTTTAAGTTCCAATCGAATTTCTTGCCTTTCTTTTGCAAGGAAGTAATTCGATTAGCTATTCTTGAAAAGCCTTCTATGAATCTCTGGTAGTAACCGGTAATTCCCATAAATGACCTAACATCTGTTACGTCCTTTGTAACTGGCCAATCTTCGATTGCCCGAATCTTTTCAGGATCCACTGAAATCCCTTCCTTAGTCACTACGTGACCTAAGAACTGGATTTCATCCTTAAAGAAATTACATTTGCTGAGCTTCGCAAAGAGCTGTTGCTCTCGCAGCTCTTGTAAGACTATCCGTAAGTGTTCCTTATGTTCCGCTTCATTTTTAGAATAAATTAAAATGTCATCGATAAATACGAAAACAAAATTATCTAAGTATTTATGCATTATATTATTCATTAGACACATAAAGACAGCTAGGGCATTAGTAAGCCCAAATGGCATTACAACAAATTCGTAATGTCCATACCTTGTTCTGAAGGCTGTCTTGAAAATGTCCTCTTCTTTAATTCTTACCTGATGATATCCTGATCTCAGGTCTATCTTTGAGAATACCGTAGCTCTACGTAGCTGATCAAACAGATCATCTATGCGGGGCAATGAATATCTATTTTTAATTGTCATCTTATTTAGTTGACGGTAATCTATGCATAGTCGCATAGTTCCGTCTTTCTTTTTAACAAAAATTACTGGTGCTCCCCAAGGGGACACACTAGGTCGAATGTACTTCTTATCTATTAATTATTTTAACTATGATTTTAATTCATTAAGTTCTAAAATATTCATACGATATAGAGCTTTTGAGCTAGGTACAGCACCTGGTTCCAGCTCAATTGTGAAATCCAGTTCCCTCCTGGGAGGTAATCCTGGAATTTCCTCTGGAAAAACATCAGTAAATTCGTTTAACACAGGAATATCTTCTATTTTTATTTTATCTTTTTCAGATTTACTTGCCTCATCTGTAATAGTTACAGCATAGGCTTTGCACCCTTTCCTGACTGCTCTTTTGAGTTGTAAGGCAGAAATATGCCTAATTACAGTTTTCCTAGGAATACCCTTAACTGTTACTGGTGGTTCATTATTATTTACGCACGTAAATGTTTTATCAAAACAGTTTAAAACTACCCTGTGCTGTTCTAACCAATCCATACCAATCAATAATTCATACGAGCCAAGTGGTAGAACATTTAGCTTAACAGTAGTTTTAAAATCATTCATAACTAAAGCACATTCTTTCACATAGCAGGTTACTTTCCTTTTTTCCCCAGTGGCTAATTGAACTAACCAGGAGCTATCAAACTTTTCAACAGTCAATTTACACTTTTCTACTATCTGAGGTGAAATGTAACTAAGACTAGCACCTGGATCTATTAAAATAGTTACAGGGGTTTGGTTAACCATACCTTCTACTTCCACCATGGAAGTCTGATAATCCGCTTGGCGATTCTCCAACGCTGCATTGATTCGGGGCATAGTCCTTGCAAATTCTCCAACAGTCATTTCATCCTGCACAGTATGAATATTGCTATTTTCCTTTTTTCGGTTTGGGCAGACCGAAGCATAGTGCGGGCCATTGCACTCCCAACACTTAACAGGCTCCTTCCGTTCGAAATTCTTAGTGAAATTTCCATGATTGTTTGAAGCTTCCTTTCCCTTGAAGTTATTGGAATTATTAGAAACACCATTTCTGTTTCCTTGGAAGTTCTTACCATTAGAATGATTTCTGTTCTTATTATTCCTGAAATTTTTCTGGGGTACAAACTCTTTTTTCTTGAACTCAGGCTTATTACTGTTCTTTTTATCCTTCCAGTTGGCTATACCTTCTTTCTTTTTGTTCTGTTCAAAATAGAAATTTGCCTTTCTCATGGCTTCTTCCAGAGTCCATAGGTTATCATACTCGATTCTGTCCTTGATATGATATGGAAAGCAGCTGAGAAACCGCTGTACTTTAGGTTTCTCATCAACTAAATAAGGCACATACCTTAACAAACTTAAGAATTTACTGTTTAAGTCCTTCATAGTCATGGATCCTAACTTTAACTCATAAAATTCTTTAGCCCTTTCTTCATAGTATTGTTCAGACAAAAATTTCTTCTTGAAGTACCTTTTAAAGGTACTCCAATTGACTTCTCTTTCTTTAATCCCCTTGACTCTTTTCAGATCTTGCCACCATATATCTACCTTTCCAGAAAGATTATAGATGGCCATTCTTGCCTTCAGCTGATTTGAATAGTTGTATATCTGAAAATATTTCCTCATCTCGGATAACCAGGACTCTGTCTCTTCCCCTTTTTCAGTCTCTCCGTTGAAAGTTGGGGGCTTTATTTTTTTAAACTCCCCGGAAATATCTTCATATGGCCTGTACTTTTTCTTTCTCTTATACAACTCAGCCTCACTACTGTCACTAGTAGTGTAATAGCTTTGTTGTTCCCTGAATCCTTCAGATGATGAACTGCTTTCAGCTTTAGCCAGTTTCATCTTTTTAGATCCTTTCTGATGGCTAGCTTCCTCAGATTCGTATCTTTTACTCCTCCCTTCTGTCTAGAATTTTTCTATCAAGATTTAGTTTAACTCCTCCTGAGTCTTTAATATCCTCTCGTTATCCTTCTTGACTGATTCCATTTCAGTATTTAAATCCTTTATAGTCTGTATCAGCTCTGAAGAGTGAGCAGTTATCTCTTCTAACACAGGCTCTTTAGATGTCTATCTTGTCTTAGTGTTTGCAGACTCCTCCTCAACATATTCTCCTAACTTCTCCATACCTGCCTGTTAGATTTAGAAAAATAAATTTTCTGCTTTTTACATAAAACAAAAATACAGGTTACTACATTATTTTTACTGTTCTGTGGAAACTAGTTGGGCCGCATCAAGGCCTAGTGTTTGAACCATGCTCTGATACCACATGTCAAAACACCAAATTTTCCAAAAAATTTAAAAATTTTAAATTTACAAAACATTAACGTAAATCAGTTTAACTAACATTAATTAGTTATATGTTAACAGCTTGCTATTGAATTCATCAATTGGTTATGTTTAGTTATAGAACAGATCTTTCAGTTTACTGACTTTTGTTCCTCTTGTGACCATAAGGTGAAATTGTCATGCAAAACTGGGCTTACTTAGCTTTCGAGCTAACAAAACGGTTTTCACTTTTCTTACAGATATACAGGTAAGAGGTTGTGGTGCTGCATTTCGTAATTCTAAAGTATTTACTATAAGTTCTTCGTAAGAGAAAAAGCTCGAAAGAAAGTAAGAGATAATCGATTTCAACTTATGTTAAGGTATATTTAAACTGGCTCTTTTCTAGCAAAAGTAAATTATGTTCCTGTTAATCAATTACCTTCTCCATTCTATTACAGTTGTAATTTATACAAAAGTATATTATTAACTCTTTAAATCAGAGTAATAGGGACAGAGTTATGAAATCTATAGTAAGAATCCAAAAGTAAACAAAGCATTACAAGTCAAGTGAAAACTGATAAGGGGCTTCCTGTATTACTGTAAAGGTATGGCCTATTCTTGCCAAGTCCTCACTTACTATTGAGGATATCACTTTAAGTAAAACATCGTCTACACATAGTAATTACTACTTTCTTTTCTTTTCGTATCTTTATGCTACAGTTCCCATTTTAATCTTTGTAAATAATCATTTAAGAGATTACGAGTAAAAAAGATTTATACCTAGCTTTCTACCTTCATGCCTTCTTTTAAGAACTTCTAAACTATGCTAGCAAGTAAAGGAATTTAGCTTATAAAAGCTAGAAATCAATGAATAGTTCTATAATACTTATCATAGCCTTTGAGCTTGGATTTAAACATAAGACTAAACGTTCCAAGGGTGATTTTTACACTAGTGATAAGTTATTACTTTTAAACAAGGGATGATTTTAAGGCCAAAGGTAAAACAATAAATATGAACCAATGATTATATAGTTTGCATTATTAACAATCTATGGTCTTTATGCTATTATCCTTTTTACTTACTTAAGAACTTAAGGAACTTTATAATATAGAGGGGAAAGTTTATGTTAGATTTGCACCAAGGTTATCTCTTTATATACTATAATATACAATACAACCCTCCAATGTATATATGCTATGATAACAAGGTTAAGATTCCCAATCAAACACTTTCCAACCACCAAGCTTATAGATACTATGGAGCCGTTATGAGATTTACTTATGATTTCAAATGATTATCATAATAGAGTGGAGAATAATGTATAAATAAAACTTTTGCATGCAGCGTAAGATTGGAGAATCATGCATGAAGACTTTGGATAACCTTGTTTTAATGAATGATTGGGAAAAATCATTCCTCCATCGAGTTGCTGGTGGAAACTATATCCAAGAACCCACTGTGCATTGATAAATTTAGCAACTAACGTGGCAATACCACAGCCATGCATTGCGTGGATAAAATAGCTGTTTGCTAACCCTAATCTTCATTATCTCCATCTCCTTCGGTGCCTGTCGCTCTGCGATGGTGCTGTGCACCTCTGCGATGCCTCTCCTCTGCAAAGTATCCTCCATCTTGTCCCCTGGTCATGGCTCATTCCATACATTGCGTATTGATGTTCAGCCATTCGTTCCTCCATTAAAATTTTCCCTGTCACATTAGAATGAACCAAACCCTTGCCAGTGCTAACGCATTCCTCTGTGAGTTTCTAAGGTTGGACCTACTGTTTTTGCATTCTGTGCAAGGTTGAGAGTTATTCTTCCTTTTACCTCCTTGCAGTAGTGTTACCTCCCTACGCTGTTATTTGTGACGTGGTTACCAGCGGTCATGCCTCCTCAAAAGAACAGGTAAGAAATAAAGAACTTCAATCTTTGCTTACTGTTTGTTCTTAACTTTCAGTTTTTATTGTAGGTTACAGCATTTTAGTAATGAGGTTTATTCTATGTGCTTACAGGTTCTTCAATCACCTATAAACGCGGCCATGGGTGTAAATACTTGGGCAGCAGTCTGCAATTCCTGGTAAGCCTGGTTACACCATGGCTTGTTCTCCTTATGGTTTACGTTGGAACTTTCGGGGGTTGGCTTTAAGAAGCCTGAAACCCTTACGGCCTTGGTTTGATCTTATACACTGCTGGTTAAAAGAAACAGTTGGAGAAACCCCTACGCTATGCGAGGGTGTTACGGCTTAGGCCAATGTTGTAATTATTAGTTTCCTTCTATGTTTTAAATACTGTAAATATGAAGAAGTACTGGCTGTAAGCCTGTCTGAGGATGAGGTTACGAGCTCGACTCCTTGTTTTCTTTTACTGAACTCTTGAATATTCAGGGTTTTCACCCAGAGTTTTATAATATAACTTATTATAATGTTTTCTCGTATCTTTTGGTTTGTTTACCGCATACATTTTAAATTTATGCTCTGTATAGGAATAAACAAAATATAGGCTTATAACAGCCTATATTGTTGATTTATAATACGGCCGAAGGTGAAAATATTGTCTTATCTCTTAGTATTTATTTTACTTGTATAAGTTGGATTTATAAGGTTAAACCTTAATTTTACAGTTTGAGAATAAGTACCATTTCTTAATCTGACATTATGTGTTAAAATATACACTCTATTTGTAACTGTGAGTAAATAAATGGATATTACCATATTGTTTAAGCTCGATGTTCGAGCAATCTACTGTTCTGTTATTTACCTTTGTTTTAAATTATGCAACTGAGTTATTTTACTATAGATAAATTCTTTTATAAAGTTACTGTCAGGGTTATGTACCTAGGTTATACCTTGATTTACTTGTTATGTATAACTTGTTTAAGTTATATATAGGGTTTATACCCTTAAGCTATATAGGTTCTTATATTTTGCTTTTAATTTATTTTAACAAAGTTTCTAAGAAATGTTAAGTTATCCTGTAGAACGGAGTATATTTAACTCAGGATTGTAATTTAAACAATATTGACATTCCTTAAGTTTAAAAGAATAACATCTCTATGTTGGATGATATAAAAGTATAATATTATTATAACGATAATACTTACTAATACAAAACAATGATCCTGTCTTTATTGGAGTATTAGATTCTCCATATGTATAACCTTTGTTTATTTTATAGCATACAGAAGATATCATTATGCTGTTTTACTTCCTGTACTGATATGCAGTTACTTAAAGAGTTCTGATAATATTTAATCTGTGTGTTAAGTTAGGATATTACTTATGAAAATAAAAAATAAATCGAATAACACTTTTTATGATCTATCTTATATAACCATATATATAGTAGCATGCATTTATAATCCATAAAAGATAGGGTTACCATTCTAAATAATGTTAGAAATTGGTTTAATAAAGAAAAGGAAAAGTAAAGGAAAAGATAACATTAATGTAATACATCAGTTCTAACTAATTTGCTTGATTATAGAGTTAAATCTACATTTATTTACTTCTACATTTCGTACTGTTACTTGGACATAACCAGTTAAATTATTTTTAAACTAGAAGGAAGATATAGTAATGTTTTCAATACAGTAGAATGAACTAAAGTAACCTTAATCTATCTGCTTCGATAATAAAACTATTGAAACGATTACTGTACAAAAACTAGTTTTATCTGTAAGCATGAACAACTATCAGTAAAAACAAACATTCCTTCTGATGATATGTAAAGAAACAAATGTCTAATTTATAATCTCATGATACATATTTCTATAATTTCTACCTCTGTGCTGGAGTACAGTCTAGTAGCCCAGATGTGGAAAAACACAGTAGGTATTTATTTTTCATCAACAGGTTCAACTACTGATAAACTAGAACAATTACATCACTAACCAGCTAATTCTTCTGTCAAATAATACAAGCATAACATTCATCCATTCATACTCATTAAAACATAAATAGATAAGTAACAGAACCTGTTTGAACTGGGACAACAACAGCAATGGGAGGCCGTTCCTCCCTACCAACTTCTGGAGAGCGCTCAGACAGCGACTCCTCAAGACCCCCGAGCTTACTCTGGTCTCCCTGGCTGGAACTAGGTGCAGCAAAGTCAGATACCAGTCTTCAAACTCAGTATTAACTCAGAACTTATCAGTAAGTTCTCCCAGCTAAAAAGCTATAATAAACCAAGTTACTGCAGCAATCCTCTTAGACAACTTCCTTACTGTTTTTCCCTCTTTCCTCAATGAATTTCCTGAATAACATTCACCTGAATGAATTCTCTCTGGAAAAATATCTGAGCAGCCTCAGCTCTCCTCATTGAGTACTTTTTAAAAGATTGCCTAGGTCTTTTTGGGTTAGTTGTCATTTAATGAGCCACCTGATCTGATCCCACTTTCTTAGGGGATCATGACCCCAGTTATAGGGAAGTTTCCACCTGCAACTTAGGAAGTGTTTGAGGATGCTGCCACTTGTATTTTTCCCTCCACCTAGTTCCATCCACCAGTTTGACCAGTAACCTCTTTTTAACAGCTCTCCCATGCTGTTGTCTCCACAATTTATTTATTAATAATAAAATATTCTGAATTACATTCCACTTTTGTTGACTCTGCTGAGTCATGAGTCACTACTTAGCATTAATTTTAACATAATGTCTCGGGAATATAATAAAATAATTAACATTATTTTACAAAATTGGGGTATGTGACATGACGTGTTTATGGTGTACAGACTATGCATTTGACAAATGCAATGCAATCAAAATCTTGCAGTATTTATTTTCATATCCCATCGAAACACCCATTTAAGAGTTGATCAGATTGATTAAGTTTAATATCCAAGAGCATACCCAGATGTATTTTATTCACCTAGGGTCTACAAAATCATTTAAGGAGGGAAATTATTTTCTTTAAACCTAAGACCATTAATGAGATTAATTAAGGGCGGCTGCTTTTTTACTGTGCGGACAGGGTTGGTGTAAATAGGGAAGCATTTATTAATCTCCCAGCAGCCCGTCTTCTCTTCTCCCAGCCACCAGTAGTGAGTTCCTTCCTCCCAACCCGAACTTCTCTTCTACTTGCTTCCAACCTATGAAAAAAACACCAACACAATGTTCTACTCCCTACTTGTTTATGGTTGGGACAGTATACATAGTGAACTACATTATTTTTAAGTCCTCTGTCATTTGTTTAAGCTCTTCAATTGACTTAATTTGTATTTCTAGATTGAAAAAAACATAGGCATGCAGCTAAAAGTTACTGTAAGTTTAAAAATTTGTCCAAGGAACAATTTAATAGACAATGAGATTGAGAAGCTACTAGTTTTCACTAGAAACTCATCCAAAATAGTTTGCAATCTTCCACAAAAGAATAATTAACAGGTAGATAAGATAATATAATATAATTTTAATAATGTTCAATGAATGACCACAAAAGTGGGTCATTCAGACTAAAATAGTACAATCAGTGCAATACTGCATAGTGAGACTGCACAAGCATTTGCTATAGCTACACTAATGACAACATGAAAAGGTCTACGATATAAGAGAAAAGCTACAAAGAGATAAGATACTAGCTCAAAGAAAGAAATATGTAGAGACATAAAATGAGTACATATGAAAAATCTCATCAAGAACATATCAACTTGTTCTCGAACTGACAGATAGGAGAGAGAAGAAGTCATCTCCTCATTTGTAATCACCATGAAAGGAACAACGAACTATAGAGATAATTTAATAGGATATAATCTAATGAGCATTAACTACACAATGTACTCTTTGCAAAGATCATGTAATTTGTACAAAGGTGACTATAATAAGATGCATTCTTCTGAGCATAAAACCATTAATGCATACTTTGCATGTGCAACAAAAATCGGTGTAGGTCACACTATACTTAATTAGCGATATCCTACAGAGATCTATGGAACAAAAAAAAGAGTTTGTCACTATACTGAATTAGAGATGTCCTACAAACTTGTACATCATGGTTTAAGAAATTCTGAAAGTGCATAAACTCCACCACACTTGGAAGAAGTGAGTTAAAGTTGCCAATATAAAAAAATGTGTAGGTCACTATACTAAATTAGTGATGTCCTACAAACTTGTACATTAGGGTTTAAAAAATTATGAAAGTGTATAAACTCCATCACACTTGGGATAAGTGCTTTAAATTTGCCAATATAAAAAGCAGAAAAAAGGAAAAACAAGAAAAATTTTATGGTGACAAGTTCTCCAAATGGCTATAGTACAGTTGACTGTTTCCTCATTTCAAAAATGATCAAAATAACCATTTTCTCATCTCAAAATCTTAATTCTATCATTTTCAATGTTCAATGTTAGTGTAAAATCGGTTATTTTACCTAAACAACCTTTGTTTCTAAGTTTTATGAACTTGATATGACAACCAAACAAACAATCCAAGGCTTTCCTTGACAGAGGATTCAAGTTTATGAGTGCTCATATGTACTTGTTGCTATGATTATCTTTAATGAGTGCTCATATGTAACTTGCCACTTTAATGGAAGGAACTCATTGCTTTGAGCTAATTTGTTGGGTGTTAGGAACCCATGTCAACCATTCTCTTTACTGTGTTAGTATATTGTTGTTGGACGCATATGCTTTGTAAGTCGTCCCATAGTAATTGTTGATCCATAGTTTGTGTTATTGTTGTTGGGCGCATATGCTTTGTAAGCCGCCTGTAGTATTTGTTGATCCATAATTTATATTGGCCCATGGTTTTGACCCATAGTATTGGCGCCTATTTTTAGTATATAAGTGTGTGTTGAGGCCAAGAAAGGCACCGTGAAGTTATTTTGTATTGAGCTTGCTCAAAGCAGGTTTCCCCCTCGAAGTGGCCTGCGATTAATATAAAAGTGATTTTGAGTTCTGCTGCTATATCGTGTATTTTGATTAATTATTTGCTACAAGGTCCTCACATCTGGTATTAGAGATCTTTCTTGGGCTCGTTGGGTGAAATTTCTGCCCAAATTTTTTTTTTCGCTTCTGTTGCAGGTTCGGATCTGGGAATAATCCTTATCCGCTTAACTGTGGGAAGTACTTGGGCATAATCCCTAAAACTCATTGTGAGGAGTACCACAGGAACCCTGAAGTAGCTGACCCATTGAGACCTGCCAGCGAAAAGGGCAACGACCCCTACCTGATTGACTAGTTCCCACCCGTGAGGTAAACCAAGAGTTGTCGTTTATGGCCAAGCGGTTATCAGTTTTACCTGAGCCGTGGAGTGAGGGTACTGCCCCAATACGCAAGCCGTCAGACAACATTGGTGGCCGAGTGAATCCCTTGAACCGATAGGAAGCCGCACATACCTGGGGTCCATATCTATTTTCAGTTGCACAATCGCAGATTTCCTCTGTCCAGAACGGTTGCCATTCAGTTCCACACCGTTGCAGATCCATTTGTTGCTAATCACTTCCACGCCGTTGCAGATTCCACTATTTTCAATCACTTTCGCGCCATTGCAGATCCCTTAAAAAAAGTATAAAATTTTGTTTTTTGGCCATATCTCCTTGGTTTCAACTCTGTTTTCCCTGAAAATTCACTGACACCTCTGCAATTCCATTTTGCATATTTCATTCCTGAAGACCCTATCGCAAATTCCACTTCCCAAGACCTGAAATCCTACATTTGTCTATTTTTAGGGTTTGCCATAACTCCTTCGATTTTCACCCAAACGCCTTCAAATTTTGCCACTGTATTCCTTTCCTCATTCTGCTTCTTTGTTCCTCTCTACCAAATTTTCTCATTCGTTCACCCCACTCCTAAAATCCCCATTTTTTTGCTTCCCTGTCCTTTCGGCAATGTCCAAAACTTACTCAAACCCAAATTACCCTTCCGATTTTTTCCCAAATCCAGATTTTCCTCTACTGAAACAGTTTCTGTTTTTGTTTTTCTACCCACTCCCCCCCAAAATGAAAAAAAAAAAAACTCCTGGTTATGCTTGTCACCCGCATAGGAGCAAAAACCATGGAGGAAGCACTTACAGCCATCCAAGCCAAACTCCAGGAACTGGATGCGAATTTTCTCGGTCTCCATCTTGAGCATTCAGCTATGAACACCAGACGACAGTCCGAGTCTTCATCAGACAATGGGTTCTCTTCTTCCAGCAATTTTCGGGGTCCAAAGCTAGATTTTCCTCGCTTCAATGGTACTGATCCGACTGGATGGATCTATCGTGCAGAATAGTATTTCAGTATTCATTATACTTTTGATGTCAACAAAGTTCCACTTGCCTCCTTTCATTTGGAATAGGAAGCTCTTCAATGGTATCGTTGGTACATCAAGGCTCATGAAGAGCCAAAATGGCCTAATTTTTGCCAGCTCCTTTTGCAACAATTTGGTCCTAATGATTTTGATGACTTCATAGGAGCTCTCACTAAACTTCGCCAAATTGGCACTGTGAAAGAGTATCAAACTGAATTTGAGAAACTAGCTAATCACACTGAAGGATTACCTGATGACTTCTACCGGAGTTGTTTTATCAGTGGTCTAAAGGATGCAATTCGCTCTGAGGTCAAAATGTTTAGTCCCAACACAATGATGGAATCCCTGGGGTTGGCTAAGTTGGCAGAAGACAAGCTGGCAGCCCAACAACGCTCCAAATCCTCTTTTGTTCCCTTCTGAAATATGGGTTCTCAACGACCTCCCATTCTGCCAGCTCCTCGCTCACCTCCAATCAAGCATTTGTCTAAAACAGAGATGCAGGCATGTAGAGAAAAAAAGCTTTGTTATAATTGTGATGAGAAATTCAATCGGGGACATCGATGTGTTCAACAAAAGCTCTATCTCTTGGATGTGGATTCTTCACCTGCCTCTAAAATTGGTGAAGAAGCTCCCGATACAATGGATGCTCTGGTTGACATTCAGGAGCCGCCTACTGACCCTCCATCTTAGGACGACCAACCTGAGATATCCCTCCATGCTTTAGCTGGATTCACGGCCCCCCAAACAATGTGGGTACACGGTTACTTCAAGAAGCTTCCTCTTACAATACTCATTGATTCTGGCAGCACTCATAATTTCATTGACCCTCGGATCGCCAAACAAGCTGATTGTTTTATCCATCCTTGCTCCAACTTTGAAGTCATGGTTGCCAATGGGGGCACCTTACCTTGCAAAGGGAAGTGTCGTAATGTGCGTATCTCTATGGGATATTATATCCTCCTCTTTGACATGTTTTCCTTGACCTTAGATGGATGTGATGTGGTTTTGGGTGCTCAATGGCTGTGCACACTTGGCCCCATATTATGGGATTTTGCTGAACTTTGGATGCAATTCTCCCCCGATGGACACAAACACACATTGAAAGGATTACAACCAGGGTCTCTCAGCATCATCAGTTCACATCGCATGGAAAAACTCCTTAAGAAGAGTTCCCATGGTGTCATCTCTTAGCTCCATTCCATTCAAATGCAACCATCAATGGCCCCCACTACTCCTTTGGATCTCCAACAAATTCTGGATCGATATACATGTGTTTTTGCTGAACCAGTGGGACTTCCACCTTCACGACCAGAGGACCATCGTATTCAGCTCCTTCCTGGAAGCATTCCTCCCAACATCAGGCCCTATCGCTACCCATTTCACCAAAACATAGAGATTGAACTCCTTGTTAGGGACTTACTGAAGCAAGGTATTATTTGCCCAAGCACAAGTTCCTTTCCTTCACCAGTTCTTCTTGTCCGCAAAAAATATGGGTCATGGCACCTCTGCATTGACTTCTAAGCACTTAATCACCTCACCATCAAGGATAAGTTTCCAATTCCTGTTGTTGATGAGCTTCATGGTGATCAATTTTTCTCCAAGTTGGATCTTCGCTCTGGGTATCATCAAATTCGGGTTCATGAGGATGATATCCCTAAAACAGCTTTCCACACACATGATTTCCACTATGAGTTTTTGGTCATGCCCTTTGGTCTCACTAATGCTCCTTCCACATTCTAGGCCTTGATGAATAAAATATTCCGACCCTATTTGCGGAAATTCATTCTGGTATTTTTTGATGATATCCTCATCTACAGTAAAACATGGGCTGAACATCTCCAGCATCTGGCTCTTGTAATGCAACTTTTCTCTGATCATCATCTCCATGACAAAAAGTCTAAATGTGTTTTTGGCCAAAAGGAAGTTGAGTATCTCGGGCACATTATCTCAGCACAAGGGGTTCGTGTGGATCCTGCCAAAATCGCTGCCATGAACAATTGGCCGCCTCCTAAGACACTCAAGAGCCTTCATGGTTTTTTGGCGTTGACTGGCTACTACCGCAAGTTTGTCAAGGATTATGGGAATATTGCAGCTCCATTAACTGCTCTATTGAAAAAGGATGCTTTTACATGGACACATGTTACTGAGTGTGCATTTGCCAAGCTGAAACAAGCTATGTGTACTACACCTATTCTAGCTATGCCTGATTTTTCCAAGCCCTTCACTATTGAGAGTGATGCTTGCGGCAATGGACTTGGTGCTGTTCTCCTTCAAGATGAACACCCCATTGTGTTCACTAGCAAAGCCCTTTCTGGTAAGAATTTAGCTGCCTCTACATATGAGAAGGAAATGATGGCTATTTTGCATGCAGTACAAAAGTGGCGACCCTACCTCTTAGGGAACCATTTCTGCATCAAGACTGATCACCAGAGTCTAAAACATTTCCTAGAATAGCGTGTATCCTCCCCAGCACAACAGAAATGGGTTAGAAAACTCATGGTTTATGACTATGAGATCACTTATAATAAGGGTAAGGACAATATTGTGGTGGATGCCCTTTCTCGCACATTTGATGACCAAGGTTCTCTTTCCGCTATTTCTATGCCTGTTCCAAATTGGTTGCAATCGGTTCAACAGGGTCATGTCAATGACTCTTCATTATCTCAAATCATCCAACGCTTGGACAACAACCCTTCTGCTGTCCCACATTACTCTTGGGATGGTGCTTCACTGAGATACAAGGGTCGCCTGGTGCTTCCCCAGAACACAGCTCTTCAACAAGCTATTTTCTATGAAATCCATGCTTCTTCGTCAGCTGGGCACTCTGGTTTTCTCAAAACGTATGAACGGGCACGGTGCAGCTTCTTTTGGCAGGGCATGAAAAGAAAAATTCAACAGATGGTGGCTGAATGTGATACCTGCCAGTGCAATAAGGGTGAAACAACACCCCTTCCGGGATTGCTCGAACCCTTGCCCATACCTACCCGGATATGGACAGATATTTCTATGGATTTCATTGAAGGGATCCCTAAATCCGGAGGGAAGACTATGATTTTGGTTGTGGATTTCAACAAGCTATTTTCTATGAAATCCATGCTTCTCCGTCAGCTGGGCACTCTGGTTTTCTCAAAACGTATGAATAGGCACGGTGCAGCTTCTTTTGGCAGGGCATGAAAAGAAAAATTCAACAGATGGTGGCTGAATGTGATACCTGCCAGTGCAATAAGGGTGAAACAACACCCCTTCCGGGATTGCTCGAACCCTTGCCCATACCTACCCGGATATGGACAGATATTTCTATGGATTTCATTGAAGGGCTCCCTAAATCCGGAGGGAAGACTGTGATTTTGGTTGTGGTTGATCGCCTCTCCAAATATAGTCATTTTTGTGCTCTCATCCATCCCTATACAGCCTCCTCCGTTGCTCAAATTTTCCTGGACCAGATCTTGTGTCTTCATGGAATGCCTTCTTCCATTGTCTCGGATCGTGATGCAACTTTCACCAGTCATTTTTGGACAGAACTCTTTCACCACAATGGCACCAAACTGAAGATGAGTTTAGGTTATCACCCACAAACGGATGGTCAAACTAAAATTATCAATAAATGCTTGGAAACTTATCTTCGTTGCTTCTCCTCTGAGCAACAACATCAGTGGGAAAAGTGGCTCCCTCTCGCTGAATGGTGGTACAATACCTCTTACCACACTGCCTCTAAAATGACTCCATATGAAGCAGTTTATGGTCAGGCACCGCCAGTTCTTCTTCCTTACACCCCCAGCAGTTCTCCAGTTCAGGCAGTTGATGTGGTCCTTCGAAATCACGATGAGGTTCTTCGCATTTTGCGTGAAAATCTTCACATGGCAAGAAATCGCATGAAGCAACAAGATGATCAGCACCGTTCTGAGCACACTTTTGAAGCCGATGATATGGTTTTTCTTTGTCTCCATCCTTACAAGCAATCCTCACTAAAACTCAAAGGGCGTCATAAGCTCGCTCCAAACTTCTATGGGCCATATAGGATTCTTCAGAAGATTGGGTCTGTTGCTTATAAATTGGAACTTCCACCTTATTCCCGCATTCATCCAGTATTTCATGTCTCTTGTTTGAAGAAAGTTCTTGGCACCAACATCAAAGGACAAACTATTTTACCAGAACTGGATAATGAAGGATCCATCTTTTTGGAGCCAGAGGCTATCCTCAATAAGCGCACTCGTCAGCTTCATTCTCGCTCTATCACATAGGTCTTAATTCAATGGCACGGAATGCAGCCCGAGGATGCTACGTGGGAACCACTCCTTCAGATTCAGCGACAATTTCCACATCTAAAGATTTGAGGACAAAGCTTTTTCTAAGGGGGAGGGGATGTTAGGAACCCATGTCAATCCTTCTCTTTACCGTGTTAGTATATTATTGTTGGACACATATGCTTTGTAAGTAGTCCCATAGTAATTGTTGATCCATAGTTTGTGTTATTGTTGTTGGGCCCATATGCTTTGTAAGCTGCCTGTAGTATTTGTTGATCCATAGTTTATATTGGCCCATGGTTTTTACCCATAGTATTGGCGCCTATTTTTAGTATATAAGTGTGTGTTGAGGCCAAGGAAGGCACCGTGAAGTTATTTTGTATTGAGCTTGCTCAAAGGAGGTTGCCCCCTCGAAGTGGCCTGCGATTAATATAAAAGTGATTTTGAGTTCTGCTACTATATCATGTATTTTGATTAATTATTTGCTGCAGGGTCCTCCAAAAGTGATTTTTCCAATATAAAAAGCAGAAAAAAGGAAAAACAAGAAAAAATTTATGGTGACAAGTTCTCCAAATGGCTACAGTACAGTTGACTGTTTCCTCATTTCAAAAATGATCAAAATAACCATTTTCTCATCTCAAAATCTTAATTCTATCATTTTCAATGTTCAATGTTAGTGTAAAATTGGTTATTTTACCTAAACAACCTTTGTTTCTAAGTTTTATGAACTTGATATGCCAACCAAACAAACAATCCAAGGCTTTCCTTGACAGAGGATTCAAGTTTATGAGTGCTCATATGTACTTGTTGCTATGATTATCTTTAATGAGTGCTCATATGTAACTTGCCACTTTAATGGAAGGAACTAATTGCTTTGAGATAATTTGTTGGGACACAAATTAGAAGTCTCAGTACAGAATTGATTTCCTCTTTGCCTTTGTCTAAATACATGCCACAAAACTCAAGTGCACGAAACTATGAGAAGTAAGAAACTTAGTGTCGGTGCTACATATTTTCATTTCTTCTTGCATGATTTTGATATATTTGATTTCCTATTTATTAACCTATTCCTCTTTTTCATAGGCTGAAGAACGTTGTGTTGAGTTCTATTCTCCCATCTGCCAGCAGTGATTTCCACTCATTCAATAATCAATTGTGCTTCATGTTCATGCACTGTGTAATACTTCTCCAATTCTGATAATTGAAAAGGAAGAAATGCATTGTTTATTATCATTTACAAGAATTATTCTCTTTATATTAGTGTGTTTTATGTTCCATTGTATGGGTTCTCAGCAAGGTAGAACAAGGGTTCTAGTAGGAATGTGGTGCAAATCAGATCTCTTAATATTAGAAAACAAATTATCATGAGTGTTCATATAATTTGCTGGGTCACTAGGATGGATCATATTAGGGTAATCCTCCTATTTGAATCTTCTATACATTTCACGCCTATTGTGAATGGATTCACCTATGTACTAAGTTGATCCTCTCAACAAGTGGGTTAAGCTGACAAACTTACACTAGTCTAGATTCTCAATCAAATTTTCGTTAAATTTGCATACATGAAAATAAACAAAAGAGGAAATAGGATATGGGAAGACAACCTATTTCCAATGTTTTTCCAAATCTTGTGCAATCTTGATATTCTAGATCTCAAACTAATGGCTTTGATAGCCTCAAAAAGATGTGTAACCAATGGTTTTCACATTCTACATGTTTCCCAAGTCTCCCAAAATCCTTATTTTTTGGTTTGCAAAGTGATACTATTGTACTAGCAGATCCTTCACCTCCTACTCTCTCTCTCCTCACAATACCCAAACTTCCAACTTTATTACCCATCCTTGCAGGAGACTCAAGAAACAAATTGCTTTCCTCAAAAGTTCTCCTGCATCACCTTTGCACTAACACTTTTTAGTTTTGGAATTAATATCAATATGAAAGGAAAATATTTTCCTATTCCAATGCAATTTGAAATGAGTAAATCCTTTCCAATGATCCGTGTTGAGAGCTCCTATGTCAACATGGTTATTTACCTTGTGTACATCTTTGCTCGTAGGTACCCAATTTGACAATTGGGTTATTCTCTCGTCCATTTGCACTTATCTTTTTAATACGAAGTTTGGAGAGATAGTACACAATAGTGGTTTTTAAAATATTTGATATTCTTGAGTCCTTTGTGAGGTGGCATGCTTCCTATAGAAGGCAGCATGTTGATTCCAGAATGTGGCCACAATGACACAATATCCACTTGGAGGTGGAAACATTGATTATCAATGCCAACTTTTGTTTATGTACTCATTCAAAGAGGGTTTAATGATATTGTTATGATTATCCATTCCTTTCACACATGATGAGAAGAGAGACACTTTCAAATGTAGATAAAATTAAAAACACAGCAAAACAAAATTGCACACAATAAGGATATGGATCACACTTTATTCTTAGAACTAATCTGGATATATAGCTCACACACACACACACACACACACACACACACACATATGATCATCACATCCCTTTAAAATTACATCAGAATGGACACCTATCTAGCTAATTGGGACACATATTGCTAGCTCTCTAACTAATTCAAACTCTTACTGCCAGCTCTGTAACAACCTGCCAATGATACATTTATTCATTTATTTGTAACACTTTCCTTTAATGGAGAAATGCATTCTCTATGATACCTAGAATTCCTACATTAACGCACTGTCAACTTAAAAACAACATAAATAACATTCTTCCTAAGATGAACTTTGTAAACAGTTCTTAGAATAGTAAGACTCCTTCGTGATTCCTTCAAAGTATCTATCTTTTGTCAGAGAATTTTGAGAGTTTTTTTGTCTTTTTGTCAACTTGTTCTAAAAACTGAAGTGATAGTCTTTGATGGGAAGTCTCTTAGTTTTGTAAGGTTTTTTAGATGGTTTGAAGGTTGGTTCCTATTTTGCTGAAAACATAACTTTCAAACTGATTTCGTTGTGAACCTACTTGAAGTAGAAGCCTGGTTTATGCAACTTTGATTCAAAATGAATAACAAGTTGCATGTTTTTTTCTTCTGAAAATTAACACTACCTATAAAACTAAGGAGAGTGCCAATGCATTACCGAAGGATATGAGCTCACCCTTGTTTCAATCTGTCTTCTTAATCGAGTTCCTTTGAACCAAAATATCTCTACGTTCCAGTCTCAAAATCATTAAAGTTCAGAAGAACAGAGGGAGAAAAAAACTGTCCGAAAAACCCAAAAACAAAAATAAAAAATTATTGAAACATAAAACCACAGGCAGTTTCCAGAAGTTTCCAATATGATTGAGCAATTACCCAAAATATTTCCAGAACAGTTTTCTACGAGATGAGGAGCATCTATATCCGTTGGGGGTCTACTATCTATTTGTCAGGGATATAAGGTTCAAGGATCAAAAGGGGTAGGGATCTAGGCATAGCTCAATAGAGGTATCACCTGAACAATAGGTTACTCGAAAGGATCGATCTGCAACGGAAATAGAAATTTTATTTGGTATTTATTCAAGAGGTAAAATATGCATAACGGTGATGAAAAAATAAAATGAATAAAAGGTTCAATTTGGTAAAGCCCGAACATCCTGTTACCGTCTGATTCGAGCGAAGCATAAAAGGTCTTCGTCGGAAGGTGTAACAAAGTGTAGTAGGAAAATGGGTGGGATGAGCTGGTATGGGCTGAGCTAGGTTGAATGTGATATGTACTCAGTTGAGTAATCACTCAGCTATGTGGAACGGAGCCCCCAATAAATAAAAGAATTAAAAGGCATTTTTCATTAGAGGATTAAACACAGTATACCTTACCTCCAAGAATGCTATGCAGTGGCTCTCCAATGTGCCTCCTCCAACACTGCTATGCACCAGAGAAACCCACCACAAACCCATGACTAGAGAACGATGAAAAAATGCTATGCAACAGAGGACCAACAATGCTATGCTATTTTAGTACAACCATTGCTTCCAAAGGTCATGCTTCCTCCCTTTTCTTGTTTCAAAATAAGAAATGTATTCTGACCCCTGTCATGTGTTTAGAACATATGTTGTCTATGTACAATTGAATTCCTTTTTGGGGGTGCATACAAAACAAGTCTGCACATTTTGTTTCTGATTCTTTTTATTTTCTATTCCAAACCTTTGAGTGTTCTTCTTTATACCTTACAGAACCAATTTTATTTCCATGTGCCATATGCCCAAAATTAAAGGGACAATACTCTCAACATCCAAGGTCTGTAACACCTGTTCTAGTTTGACCCCATTAAACCCATTCCTATCTAAGAAAGCCTACCATGTTTGGCCTATTTTCATAATATGAAACTTGAAAAGAATTCTAATTAAACCAAATGATATAAAACCTGGTTAGAATCCTTAGAATGTTTTGTGATAACATGAATCCATAAATTTAAGATTGAGAAGTAGGAAATGAGATAAATTTAGTTGGAACCCTAGAGTGGCCATAAAACGTCTCACATGATATCTTAACACATTGTTGTATCGACCCTCGCAAGTCATAAAATGACAAATGGGTTTCCCCATGTTTTTATGTTTAGATTTGAAAAGGGACAAAGGAATATCTCATAGGTACTTCCATGGCATGTTCCCAAGATGCATATGTTTAACCAATTTCTCACCTTCATTCAAGAGGCCAGTAGAATATACAATAAAAACCTCATCAATATGTAATTCCATGTCTAGAACCACCGTTGTATTACCATCAAATGTCTTAGCAAATGGAATTGTGACCTCTCTGCTAAAAATAGAGAAACTTGCTAATAAATTCCAACCAACCACCCGACTTGCTGATATGTACTTAGTTGAGTGATCACTCAGCTATGTGGAACAGAGCCCCTAATAAATAAAAGAATTAAAAGGCATTTTTCATCAGAGGATTAAACACAGTATACCTTACCTCCAAGAATGCTATGCAATGGCTCTCCAACATGCCTCCTCCAACACTGTTATGCACCAAAGAAACCCACCACAAACCTACGACCATAAAATAGTGAAAAAACACTATGCACCAGAGGACCAACAATGTTATGCACCACGGTGGAAAAAAATGGTGAAAAACGCTATGCGCCAGAGGACCAACACTGCTACACACTAGAAAAAATGCCCACCTTATCCAGAAAACACGATGGTGAAAACCCAAGGACTAACACTGCTATGCACCAGAAAAAATGCCCTCGTTATCTAGAAAACACGATGGAGAAAACCCAAGGACCAACACTACTACGATTTGAAAAAATGCCCTCGTTATCCAAAAAACAGGATGGAGAAAACCTAAGGAAAAACGATGGAGAAAAACCATAGGAAAACCCTATGCAGCATCACGCAGGGTGCACGTAGGCTTATGGTGGAGGCGCGGGCGGGATTGTGAAATAAAATATCCCCCAACATATTGCATATTTATATAGTTAAAAAAAACCCTATTTACCCCTAATATACCACCAATATATTGGCTTGTAATTTTTTTATTTTTCACCCCCCGAATATGAACGAACATGATATCATATTGGTCCCTAGGTGATGCCCTCATGATTTATTGTACTTGGCTATGACCACTTGTGACATATGTTGATTATGCTTATTCATGCCCATTGTACTTATATGTATTTAGGAACTTTATATATGTTCCAGATCTGCAGTCATGTATAAATAGTCATTATTGTATTACACTGACGAGTGGTTAGTTCTTCCAGCTGGTTCTTCACTACTCTGCTTTTTGGATTGTTATAATATATTTTGGTCATTGTGTACCCCTCTCACCTCACACATTAGGGGGAATCTATTATAGCGTGATTTGTTGCACCTCATGCATCATGCCTTGATGGCCTGAACCATGCTAATATTACGTATGCAATAACTACTAATCAATCACATAAATATTCACCACATCAACCATTCCATTGAACACAAGAAATAACGTGGAAACCCATTTGGGAAAAACCACCAAGGTGCTCTTCATCTGGCATGAGAAAGGATATAGCACCTTGCAGTCTGCAGGTTGCAGACTGATCTAGAGATATGTCTTTAATATCAGACTCATGGTTCTCATGCTCTCTATCTTATTTATCCTAATTTGCCACTACTATCTACAGATCCGCACATAGCCTGGATTGACTCTCCTCATATATGCACCACTCTAGAAGAGCTTCTTCCCTCCCATTATTCTAATTACCCCTTGCTTGGACCTTCCCTCTGCAACTCTATACAGTTCTCGCCTATCCACCTATTCTGTAATTGCAACTAACAAAATCCAACCCTCTACCCATTGTACCCTTCCTATTTATACTAATTTACATGACCACTGCTGGGTCGACTGCTTACAAGAAGTCTATTAACTGTCACCATCAGCCACCCCTCTGGTTACAGCTGTGGTGATCATGACTTGACATGAGGCACTATCGGCCTGACTTACAAATATCTTCTCGCACGTGCGTAGCTGCAGGATTACGCCATCTTATATGGCCATGATCTAGATCCCGTATCTATCGCTTTTTGGCCGTTTTCCCTTTTGTGCACATCCACACTTTCCTTTCCTTTGTTGCACACTCCCCGTCCTACCTTCGCGTGCCCTTTTCATCCTTTGTGCTCTTCCTTGGCTTCCATCACGCGCGTGCACATATTTCTTGGCTGTGCACGCGAAGTTACTTCTTATGCCCCTTTTCCAAGCCAAGAGGCCCCCAACACTCACCTGTGGCTCATCCCAAGCCACTAAGTAAGGGATAGGTGAGTAGCCCAATTTGCATATGACCTTTTGGAACAAAATTAAAGTGTTTATGTTCTCTCTTTTTTTCGACTACATCTTGGCTTGCGCAATCCGTTCCTTGCTCCTTTTTTTTAGGCAACTTTGTGATAGGTTCTTGTGTTTTTGACTCCTACTATCTGTAATCTGGCCCACCTTCACATTAGGACCTGCTTCAAGTAAATCCACATAATCAATCACAGAAGGTTTACTGCTACCAGAGCATGTTCCAAGGTTGTTTTGCTTCAGTGAACAATGGGACTTTTTACCTTTATCTTCAATCCTGGTATCGTCCTTAGCAGTGCGACCCCGATATTTCTATCCAAACTCTCCAATTCTATTTGTAAATCACTATCTTTATTGCAGTGGAGAGAAGGGAAGCATGGAATCTAATCGCAGAGCTCAGTTGAGCTTACAATGTAAGCCAATACGTTTGCTATGGAGATCAAGAGCCACGCAAACAGGAATGTTGTCTTTACTCTAGGAATTTCTCATCATTTTATCATAGTTCGAGTTGTATGCCAAGAATAATGGTTATTGTCCCGCTCTGACACAGCAATCCAAGTAGGCCTGGCTCGGCCGCCATTCTCATGCTATTGGGGCTTTGTGCGTGGTTGCTGTAGACTACCACGGCTTGCTTTCTTGCTATTCTTCCTTGATTTCCTCTCGTCTACTACGTGCTTCTCACCACCCTCTTTGCCATAAATATGAACTTTGAAGACTTGTCCATATTGAAAACCGGACAAGCCCTACTATCCCGAGTGGTGGAGGTGAATGATTTGTCCCATTGTGACAAATATCACCACAACAGTAGAGAGGACAAGCCAACCTTTGCTCCCTGGTCTCCCCATAGTCCCTTAAGAGCCAAACATTCATCTTGGAGGGTTAGCAAACCTAACCCCCTCCCAAGCCTGCAGACTTTGTGAAAGAATGCAGATACTGTGGACCGGTCCCAACAAAGGTTGTCAAAATGAGCTTGGTCTCTAGTCCCTACTGGGGTCCACTCTAGGGCTACCGGGAGGACCGTTATTCTACTGCTCTACTAATAGCCAAGGATGAATTCGCCAAAGGCTTGTCAATGAGTGGGAGCTACCGATGGACTATCACTATCTTTCTTCTTGCTATCTTTGGATACCCCTGAGAGGCTGAAAGCTGCAACAACAGCTTTAGCTCTCAGGGCTACTCAGCCAGAGACTCTCCAATTCGTTTGCAACTGCATCTGCTAATAGGGTAGCCAACTCAGTATTGGATACTTGTGGACAATGAACCATCAATTTTATAGGAGGATAATAGGGTAGCTCCCATGCAGGCTTATCCATTGATTTTATGAAGACAAGACCTTCATCCCGTGTACCATATTTCTTATACAGATATTCTATGATTAACGTCGCTTCCATTTTTGGGTAATGACAGTCGGTTGCCCATGTGGAGGGGCTACGCTATCATGGTAACCAAGTTCCCCATACTTGATCCTGCTACTGTGTTGTCCTGAGTCCAGTGCCAAATCTCCGTGGATTCTCGATGCATTTAACGAATTCTCAATGCATTTAACAGTCTGCCAGCATGTGTCAGCTGTCTCGAACTTACAATGATTTTCTTTGGGATTAATTTCGGCAGCGGCTGTAACATGTTGCATCACAACTGCATTAATTTTATCATAAATGATACCGGCCAATGACACACACGGTGCTTTTGGTTTCCAAGATTTTTTTTTCCAGCCAGATGCATTGGTCAGATTTGTTTAAATTATTGTGAATTCACGGGTTCTGGGTCTACTGGCTCAATAGCATAGACCTTGCCATAGAATGCTTGCACAAGGGCTTCATGTTATGGAGAGAAATTCCTATGGCTTGGGGTACCACAACAGACAGCTAGACTCTAGAAATAAA